>CAHIKZ030000223.1:3200000-3257500 GCA_903632075.3 Acanthosepion pharaonis
CACGCTATATTTGTTTTTACTTTTGTGTTTTAATTATATTTTTTCTTTCCGTTTCTTTCCTTTCTAAATTTTGTTTGCTTCTTTTTATTTCCTCATGCTTTCTTCCATTAATCATGGTTGAAGGGGCTTCATGCTCAGGCCTTCCTTCTTATTTCTGTCGGTATGTTCTTTGCGTGTGTGGCTCTGAAAGAATGAATAAAACGAACGAGTGGGGCGGGGGGCTGGCTGTAGCCTGCGAGCATATAGTTAAGATAAAATTTGGTGGGAGTATGTGTGTTCATATATGTGTGAATCTAAGCGTCTTTCTCCGAATCATATATTTGATTGTAGATATGAAGGTAGCATAGCGGTTATCAGCATTATTATTATTATTATTATTATTATTATTATTATTATTATTCTCCTCTTTCTTCTTCTTCTTTTTCTATGTGCCGTGTCTATTCAGGAGGTTCGAGATTTTGGCTCTCCACAATTTCCTCTCCTTTGCAGATCTTAATAAATTTAGTCTTTTTAATAGACGCCTCCCCCCCCGCTGCTTCACCACCAATTCACGCTAGCTCGCCAGGTACGTTATGCTTTGATTTCTTCCCTTTTGTCTTCAATCTATGCTGTGTGTATCTAGTTTTCCAAGCCCTCTTTCCTCATTATGCGTCCTAGAAATTTCAACTGTCTCATCCTGAGGTTAAGCATAAATGTCCTTTTATTTTCATTGTTTCTAGAACTTCCTCATTGCTCACATGTTCGGATAATGTTATTCATAGCATTCTTCTGTAGAACCACATTTCCGTTGATTTAAACTCCTTCTAGCATTGATGGAGGTTTCCTTCCTAACCTTTTGTTCGAAGTAATCTGCTTATGTCATTATTTCCCTTCGGGCTACATGTCTCATTGATTTTAGCTGTTGCTTCTATATCTTTCTGTCAGTTTTGCTTCAATATGTCCTGTGAGGGACAAATTCTCCAAGCCCTATTTCTTTTTATTATGTGCCTCAGAAATTTCAAAAGTCACTTCATGATCCTAAGCAAAATATCCAATTGCATTCCAATATTTTTAGCACTTACCCGCTGCCTATATTCCTGTCCATGATATCTGCATCATTCTTCCGTAGAACCCCACCTCTATTGCCACAAATCTCCTCTGCATCTATGAAGAAATTGTTCATCCTTCATTGCCAAATAGGAGTATTTGTATGACATTGACGGTGTCCGGTATATTTAATAAAAAAAAAAAAAAAAAAACAATTAATTCAGCATTTCATATAATTTAATAAATAAATTGCTTTTCAGTGATAAAAAATGTTCCTGTAATATTTTCACCTAACGCCGTCGTTCCGATAATTAGGGAGTTCGATTGTCACTAGAGCCGCTTAGAAAATATATATATATATATATATATATATATATATATATATATATATATATATATATATATATATTATATATATATATATATATACACACACACACATTATATATATATATTTATATATAGAGGGGGGCACCTGAGGTGGTAATTTAAGATTAGCTAGAATAATTACGAAAAAGTGAGTTCGATCCTCACTGGTGCCCCATACTTTTTGTGCCACGTCTAAGCTACGCTTGGAAAATCGATATGTGTGTGTGTGTGTGTGTGAAAGGAGTAATGTTTCGCACTAAATAAACTGTACAAACAGTTTAATAAAATAAACAATTTAATAAACAGTTTCGCTAGAACAATTACGACTGATTATTGAGTCTCACTAGGTGCCGCTTTTTTCGGCTTTGTGCCACATGTAAGCGTGAAATTTAATCTTGAATTATTCTGTGGCAATTCTTTAAGCGGCGTTCTACTTTTTCTTTAAATATTTTTTTTTACCAATTCTAGCATAAGTCCGACCTTAAGCAAAACTATCCTCTTGCGTTCCAATTTTCCTTAGCACTTACCAGTTACCTATATCCCCGTACATGGTATTTGCAGTATTTCTTCTGTAGAACCACATCTCTGTTGCCTCAGATCTCCCATGCATCTATGAAGAAATTGTTCACTATTCATTGACAAATAGGAATATTTGTATTACATTTACAACTTCTTTTTCTTTTTATTTGCCATGTCCTTTCAGGACTTAGGCGATCATGGCTCCTCACCTCCATCTATCCCTTGAAGCTCATAGCATGTTACATCAATCTGTTTCCTCCCACAGACCTCGTTCTGTCATCCACTTGCTTAAGCCTGCCAGCTATGTCTCGCTTTGTTTTC
The DNA here is from genome assembly GCA_903632075.3 of Acanthosepion pharaonis. Taxonomy (NCBI): domain Eukaryota; kingdom Metazoa; phylum Mollusca; class Cephalopoda; order Sepiida; family Sepiidae; genus Acanthosepion; species Acanthosepion pharaonis. The sequence continues at coordinate 3,202,236 of CAHIKZ030000223.1, forward strand.
CCTTGTCTCTCTTTCCCACTATTCGACCCGTGAGTATCAGATTCTCTAGGCCCTCCTTCCTCATTATGCGTCCCAGAAACTTCAGCTGCCTCTTCCTGATGTTACATAAGCCTCCTCTTTTTTGCAACCTCTCTAAGACCTCATCGTTTCTCACACGATCAATCCATGATATCCTTAGCATCCTTTTGTGGAACCACATCCCTGAGCCTCGAGTCTCTTCTTCATCTTTGAGGAAATCGTCCAACATTCGCTGCCGTAAAGAAGGACAGATGCCACGTAAAAGCTCAGTATGCTTTTCTTTGTTACCAAAGAAATCCCCCTGTCTTGCAATGCTCAGCCCAGCTTTTGGAATGTGATCTTGTTCATCCCAATACGTCTAACGGTCGTACTTACCACAGCCAAAACAGTTCATTTATTTATTTAAACTTCCGTTGTCTGCTTGATTCTAGTGTTCCCGACCAGCAAATCGAACTTCTTGTAGTTTAGTCCTTTCTTCTCACTCTGTCGCTACCTTCTCTAGAGATTTTGCAATTATTTTTCCGTGTCTATTAGATCAATTATACATACATACATAAATACATACATACACACACACACACACACACACACACACATATATATATATATATATATATATATATATATATATATATATATATATAATACAGAAGAAAGGACGTACTTTTCCGGTATATTTAATTTAAAAAAATCAATTAATTTCAACATTTTATATAACTTAATGAATAAATTAAAGTTTTCAGTTATCAAATTGTTCCCTGAAATATTTTGACCTAAGTCTTTCCGATAATTTTTACATTTACACACACACACAAAAAAAAAGAAAAAAGATTTCTCTTTTGCCCCAAGGAATTCTTTGTGGAACGTTCGATTTCATCAACTGGTTGGAAGCATTGAAAAGACAAGAAGTATTGCAGTAAGCGCCAAATTGGTAATCTGAATATGACAGGTCTTGAGAAAGAACCGCCTGTAGAAGAATGTTCCCTCCCAGCTCCAGCTACGTCACATTTTCAACCTCAACACAAACCAGAAGATATCTTATCTTTTCCAATGCGTCATGCCTATTGAGTCATTAGCCTTTTATCTGCAATTTAATCTCTTTTTTGAGATGCATCAGTTTTTTTTTATGAGATGTCCTTTTAGAACACAAGCGATTATAGCTCTCCGTAGCTTTCTGGGAATTAGTATGGTTTCTTGGGAGAAAGGATAAAGATATATGAATATTTTTTTTCTGGTGTGTCTTGAAATACTTAGAGGCATGAAGTATGGATGGGGTAGAAAAACTCACACTCACCCATCACACCGTAATGCTAACAAACACGCACCTACGTATACCTTCAGATTTAAGAACATTTAATAACTATTGACAGTTCGAAATTCCAATCGTGTTAATGTAATAATAAAGAATCTAAATTATGATCTGGGTTCAATTTCATTTGATTGAAACCAGCAAAATTTTTATTCCTGGGTTTAATGTAATTTTAACGTGGAAAAAACATTATTCAAATAAGGACGGCCATTGTAATATATCGAATATATGAATCCCTGTTCTACGGGACTAACATCACATGCAATTGATTTCTATTTTCTGATCTCTCAAAATGTTCTGAGTAAACATTAGTCCTTCTTTATTCGGGTGCAAATTAACAAATGATTTTTTTTAATCGGTTAAACACTTTTATGTGCCGTGTCCTTTTAGAAGGTAGGCGATCATCTGTCTCCAATTCCGTCTATCCCTTGCAGCTATTAACAAGTTCCCTATCTCTGCCACCTCCCCTGTCACCCACTTGCTTAAGCCCGATAGGATTATCACGCGTTTTTATCTCTTGTCTCTCTTTCCCTTTGTTCGACCTGTGAGTATCATATTCTCCAGGCCCTGCTTCCGCATTACGTATCCCAGAAATTTCATCTGGTGCTTCCTTATGTTAAGTATAAGCCTTCTCCTTGTTTGCATCCTCTCTAAGACCTCGTCATTGCTCACAGACTCGGTCCATGATAATCGGGGGTTTTTTATATAATTCGTCCAAATATTTCTGGTTAACACTCTGCCGAAATATAATATCCGTCAATTAATTGTGTGCAAATGAACAGTAAAGTTCTCCTCATCTTTTAGTTTCCCATTTACATCCAATTCATTGCTTTTCTTTTTTTTCTCTTTGTTTTAATTCTCTTTTATTCCCATCATTACGCAGGTCTTTTTCTTATTCTTCCTCTTTTTATTTAAGTCTTTCTGTCTATCTTTCTTTCTTTCCGAATAACATTTGCTTTCTTTTTCAATTGTTTATCCTTCTTTCGTTCTTTCTTTCTTTTTTTCTTTCTTTCTTTTTTCTTTCTTTTCCAATCAGATATCCTGTCTTTTGTACAATTCACCTCGTAATAAGCCCTGTAGTATTAAAAAAACCCAAAAAACAACGCAGTAAATAAATGTCTCCTTCTTAGCATCCATCTTCGCACTGAAGGTAAGCAACCGATATGGTCATTGATTTTAGTTGTTGCTTCTGTTTTCCTTTGCCCGTTTTGCCTTTATATGTCCTTTGAGCACCAAATTCGCCAAGCCCTATTTTTTCATTATGCGCCACAGAAATTTCAACTGTTTCTTTCCGACCCTAAGCCAAAATATCCTTTTGATTTCCTATTTTACGTAACACTTACTCGCTGCTTACATGTTCCGTGCATGGTATTATCAGTATTTCTCTGTAGAACCACATCTCTATTGCCCCAATTAGCTCTGCATCAATTGTTTTTCTTTCTTTCTTTCTTTCTTTCTTTCTTTCTTTCTTTCTTTCTTTCTTTCTACTTTGTTTTTATCCTTCGTGAAAGAAGAAGAAAAATAAGTAAAAAGAGATAGATTCAAATGAAAATATATAAATATATATATATATTTTAAAAGAATTATGAAGAATTCTTAAAAAAAAAAAAAATGAAAAGTGCGTAAAAACGTTATGAAGTTATGATGCCACGCATATTAAGAATCTCTGGCAACAGAAATGAAAGAAGGGCGAAAAAAATGATAAAATTAGAAAAGGAGACAAAAAAGTCATAATGACAACGTAAAGACAAGATAATTTACAAAATATAGCGAAATTAGAAATAATAATAATTAAAATAATTATAATAATTAGACAATATATATAATAATGTATAATATATTATAACAATATATAATAATATATATATATATATATATATATATATATATCATATATGATATTTTATAAAAAATAATACATGTAATAATTAGAAAGAATAATAATATTACAAGTAATAATAAAAATAATAATAGATGATAAATATAGTAAGTATAATAATAGATAAAAAATAATAAAATAATAAATACAAATAATAAATAATAATAAAAACAATATTCAAATTACATTACAAATAAAATCAAAATGGCGTGTAAATAAAAGGTAACATATGAATCAAGGTTTTGAAAGACTTAATAGTTTTTGCAATGGTCTCACTCAGACGCTAACTTTATAGAGCATATATTGAGTGTGTTTTGCGCCAGTTACTAACAGGCTGAATGAAGGAAAGTGTTAGCCGTTGGGACATGCGACACAAATACTTGATCGTTCCACATTTCCTCAGTGTTCTGCATTACATTTTATTTTTTATTTTTTTAGCGCTTACACGTCAAAGCTACAGTAATCGATCAACATTCCCCGCCAAAAATAAAGAAAGAAAATGACACTAAAAAAAAAAAAAGAAAAAGAAAATATATTTCAGACGTCCACGACCAGTTTTCTCTTTCTCTACACCACATGCATAGAACTAGTGTTACTTCTTTCCCTCCCCTAATCTGTCCCGTTCTCCTCACCAAACACTTCCCTGGGCAAGAATGACACGGTGTTGGTCACAGCAAGAGGACGCAAACACTTTTCGCATCATTATAATATAGTAATCAATTTTTTATCCTGTTTCCTGGGAACAACAACAACAAAATAAAATAAATGCAAAGAACGAAAAGTGGTGTTCAAGTGGACTTTCCCTGTGGTTCACGTCAGAGAACTTAGCAAGTTGAGTAAACTCCCTCTTATAATTAATGTCCAGACGTGGACTGTGGCCTCGGTCAGAGGTGCCAAAAACCAGCTGCTGGAAGCTCTTTGGGTAGGATGGAGGCTGGGTGTCGGTTATAAAAACGGAACGGCAGTTTGGCTATTCGGAAGGGATGAATGAGGCTGCTTGAACTGAAGGTGGAAAAGTATTGGATAACAGAAAGGAACAGTTTGAATATTCAATTATCTTTTAGTTTTCATTGTCTGAAGATTTCAACGCCTCGTTTGTTATTTCATGCATCCACTTTGCTTTTTCTTACTTTAACGATATGTATATTTTTTATACAGATTTATTTATTTAATTTTTTTGGCATCACCCTTTATTATTGAGAATTCCTATGATTAGATCTTTTAGAAGACGAGAGAACTGGGAGATGCTATAAATTAAATTCTGATCAAACAGAGACACATACACACAACAAACTATAGTTAGGATATGCGGGTGGAATAATGGGATTTGAGGGTCATATTGTGGTTTTCGACTGAGGGGAATGAATTCGGCAAGCAGAGGTCAAATTTTAGCCTGAGAGAGGGCTAACTCTTATTTCAAACGTTCATGCCATATTAGTTATACGCATGTGTTGGTGGGCGTGGTGGGTGTCGAACAATTGGAACACCCAGAGAAAACTGAATTTACTACACTAGTAATAATCACTGAGATTAGATTTCTAACAATTGCGTTACGTACGGAGTGCAACCGACAGACACGCACAGACACACGTACGCACGTGCGCGCCCCTACACAGACATATATAGACACACACCCACACACACACACACATACACACACACGCGCGCGCGAGCGAACACACAGGCAAACACGTACACACACGCATATATATGCATACACACGCACATATATAAACACACACACATACATATATATATATATATATATATATATATATATATATATCCGATGCGATGAGAACGAAAGTAATATATAATTTCCAACGTTCACAGCATTAATCCAAAACAGGGGCTCGATACCGATAGTAGAGCGATTTTCGATTCTCACCCGTCGAAGTGCAGGTGAAAATGCACTGAAACAAAGTTGCATCTTTGTAGTGTAAAAATGGTTTTGTCTATATATATATATATATATATATATATATATATATATATATATATATATATATATACACATACACAACATGCTCACACACACTCTACATACACAGACACACATATGGTGGCTGTCCTTACTGTAATTAGTAGGAAGAATAAACAGGACGATATACCCGTGCGATTGTTTTGTGGTCATTACTAACTCTCTTAACACAGTGTTGACTCATAGAGCCTAGATTCAAGATCCATTGACAAGGCCCAGTCAATACAATTGGAGATTATCAAACCTTAACTAAGCTACTCGATCACTGTATAATCGCTAATGAGAAATTTCCTGCTCGCTATATTGAATATATCTTAGTTATCACGTTCATTCATTCATAGGACATTCACTGCATTGCATAGATTTATATTTTTTGGCACTTGGATCATATTCTAACCATACTTATAATTAAAAAAAACAAAAAAAAACATTTTTATTCACATCTTCAACGTTTTACTCAATAAAAAATATATTGCTCAAATTACACAACCTGTTTTAAAATGCACGCTGCTATGACACATGTCAGAATACAATAAAAAATGACCTTTTTGAATAAAGATCAACGTAAACGTTTCTCATATCATTTAATAAAACTATTATATATATATATATATATATATATATGTATATATGTATATATATATATATATATATATATATATATATGTATATATATATATGTATATATATATATATATATATATATATGTATATATATATATATATATATATATATATATATATATATATATATATATATGTATATATATATATATATGTATATATATATATATGTATATATATATATATATATATATATATATATATGTATATATATATATGTATATATATATATATATGTATATATATATATATATATGTATATATATATATGTATATATATATATATATATGTATATATATATATATGTATATATATATATATATATATATATATATATATATATATATATATATATATATATGTATATATATATATATATATATATATATATATATGCATATATATGTATATATATATATATGTATATATATATATGTATATATATATATATATATATATATGTATGTATATATATATGTATGTATATATATATATATGTATATATATATATATATTTATATATATGTATAAGTGTATATATATGTATATATATATATGTATATATATTTATATATGAAATATATATATATATATTATATATATGAAAAGTATTATTAGAAAGCGCTCAATATCAGAGATAGAGCTAATATATTTGATGGATTTTGGTTTAGGTTTACGCTTTTGTTTGTCTGACGATCGCTAAAGCGTGAAACCCAGGTCACAAACTCACATCTATCCAACTAAATATATATATATATATATATATATATATATATATATATGTGTGTGTGATGTGTGTGTTCATGGGCACCTGTATTCTTGTATGTATGGATGTACTGATTTTCATAAAGATAGGCTTCCATATTCTTACAATTATATTTCAAAGAAACGTATGCTTAACATCAGAAAGGGAGAGTTGAGAATTCATAGGTACATAATGAGGATGGAAGGCCTGTAATATATGATACTCACAGGACAGGCTGAAGACACAGAGGAAAATAACGCATGATATACTTAATAACATACATTGATGGGGGTGAACAAGTTTTAGGAGAAAAAACAAAAAGACAAAATTTATTAAGAGCTACAGTGGGCAGGAATTTGTGAAGACCTACATCATGAAATGGCAAGATCTCGTCATTTTACAATTAAAATGGCTATAGATGTAACCGTAATGTTCTAAGCTAACAATCTTTTCTCTCGCACTTCTCACTTGTGGAACTATCTTCTGGCTCCTTGCTTTCCAGTCAATTTTGATGTTCAAAAATTAAACTGCAACGTTAATCTTTATTTTCTGTCTTCTTAATTTCCGACCTTTTATTCCTCTCTTTCCTTAACCCTAGAATACTAACCATCAATTAAAGTTACACCACTACTAAGCATGGGTATATCATACCCGATTTTGAAAATATCAAAAAGAAAATATTAAATATAAAACTTTATTTGAAATATTTTACATACAGGCACTTCAAATTTTTAACATTAATAGGAACTGAAAAACATTATTCAGGTAAGAAAATCAGATACTGAAAATTGTAATTAAAAATAGGAAAATTTGCGCTGGTCAGTGTTCTAGAGTTAATAATGTGTTTCTTTTTCTTGGGGTGAAATGATTTATAAAAAACGACAAATCCAAAAAGCTGAACATTTGGAGAAAGAATGAAAGACAAGGAATGGATATGACGGGACTTGCTTAAAAGAGTTTTTGTGGCTGATATTTTATTGTCTGTGTGGTCGATGCTGGCTTCATTTTCAAAACGCCTTGACCAGCGAGCAGAGAGAGAGAGTGTCAAAAATAAAACCTTAATGAACATCGTCGTGTTTGTCGCGGGTAATAAAAATGTATAGGAATAGACAGTGAAGAAGAATAGACAATTATAGAAGAGGTTGCAATTTTCTAGCTGTCGCGGAATATTGTGGATTTGTTTGATTGAGTTGAGTTCATTCTATCAAAGCGAAACCAAATGAAACTGGTGAGATTGTTGCTACTCCTAAGGGATACGAGGAAGTTGTATTTATGACAGGAAGAAAGAAACGGAGAGATTGAGAAGAGTTGAAATGAAACTACGAGGCAGATATAGACATCTATCTGTAGTGAGTAAGAGAAAGAAGGAAAAATATAAAGAAATAGATAGAGATTTGGTGTCTGGAGAAATGAATAGATGACAAAAATTTAAGTTCAAAATACATATAGGTATTGTAAGCATCGATGTGCGGGCGGGTAGTTTAATTGATAATGGCTTAGAATTGTTAATCGCAGAGCAGATTTACGATTTCAGTTGAGTTCGTTATATTATTTACTTCTGCCCAAATATCCTTGGGAAATGTATGGTTCTTACATCTAGCCCCAACTTGATTTAATTAGTAAGAATTGTAAAACATAATTATCATTATCTCCACCAATAAATCCTTCTTACCGTATAAAAATATATTCTGACTTCAAGTAATCTATAAAAAGTTGATAAGCCGTAGAAAACGCATCAATCAATTGATCAAAATATTGGTTATAAATGCAAAAAACGAATACGGGTTAAAAGCACATTTATTATAGAAGTAACGTTGCAGAAACGGAACATTTATTTTTTTTTCAATTTACACACACACACACCCTTATATTTATTTTTATTTATATTTATATATATATATATACTATATATTAATAATTTAATCATAAAAGAAAAATTATGAAAAAAAATCAATGAAATTTCAGTCTTGAATTACTGTTAAAATATTTTATTTTAATATGAACACACTTAACTAATTCTGAATATATATATATATATGAATAAAATCTATATAGGGATAAAATGTATATATAAATTTATATTTTTATATATATATATATATATATTTATAGATTTATAAGGAAAATATATTAATAAATATATAGTATATATGGTATATAAAAATATATATATATAATAAAATATATCTGCATATATATATATATCATTCCTTATTTTGTATATATTTATTTTTACAAATTAATGACACACCTATACAGAATACAATTATATAAATATATATGTTTTTAATTATATATATTTTGAATATACTTTTATGCCTGCATGAAAATGTGAAACCATATTTCCTTTTCAAACATAATAATTTTAATATATATGGTTCATTAAATATCATTACATAATCAAAATTATTTTTTAGTGGAGGGGCTTGTCTTTAATGATATAATTATTTTTCCTGTTGATTCTCCTGGTAATAACAAATTTTCCCTGTTGTAAAAATTAAAGAAAAGAATAATTTCTATTTTTAACTGAAGTCTATGAGGATGAACTTAATGATTAGAATATTTTTAATCAATGTTATCTTTGTTTCAATTAGCTGCAGAAGTCTAGTTTATCTAATGTCAAAACAAACTTATCTTTTCAGTGAATTAGTTGTTGGTGTAGTTTAATCCAATTTGTTTTGGGGCTCAGTATAGCCTTTTCTCCTGTTTTCAAATTTCAATATAAATTTTAGCAATATACAACAGTGGATTCAGTGAAATGGACTCTTTAACCATTTATAATGTCTACATGGACTATTTTGCTACTGCTTGGCTTTTTTTTTTTGTTGTCTTAACAAATGCAAAGGATTTACACAACACACACATATATATCAGTGGATAATATACACACATACATGTATATATATATATATATATATGTATATATATATATATATATATGTATATATATATATATATATATATATATATATATATATATATATGTATATATATATATATATATATGTAAATGTGTGTGTGTAGTAGGATTCAAAAGATGCAAAAATGTTTTTGTCTATAAAATTAGTCTCTTATTTTTTTTTTTTTTTGCATTCTTATTTGTTGTCGACTAACAAAAAGTGGACTAAATATAGACACATGGCCCAGTGGATAATGACATTGGCTAGACCCAAAGAGCTGTGAGTTCAATGCCAGGCCACAGAAGTGGTGAACCAAATCTTAGAGAATTTAGTTAAAGGGAAATAACTTAGACACCCGGAAGAGGCATGGTAAGTGGAACTAGAACAATCTATCCCGCTGGACAAAATACAGGGTTCGTTTTGAAATTCCATTGACCTGAAGACGGCCGGGGCGTACAACGGCTGAAATGTTGTGAATATGGCAATGAAAATGAGGGTAACAGTTCGAATAATGTAAATAATACAATTATGGATTTATATATTAGCTAATTTAACGAAAAGAGCTCGGGAGAACCGTTGCGAATGCCTTTAACTCCATTATGTAGCAATAGAGCCTTCTTTATATTAAATAACGTTGAATTTTTCCATTGCAAGTTCAGGATTGTTAGACACAAAGTAAGGAAGGAATTAAAAGGAATAGCATTAGTCAGCATGCTTAGATTGTTAACCATTGTGATATGACGAGATTCTTGAGTCTGTGAAAGAAAGAAAAATGACAGAGAGAGAGAGAAAGCGAGAGAGTGAGAGAAACCTTCAACATATTTTGTTAGGTAAAGATTGAAAGAATGACAAAACCAACGTAGTAGATATTCTAACTGACAAAAATGGAATTCACAAGAGAAAGTGACATGAATTGAGTAAATCTTTTGGTGTTTGAGGGAGAGAGAGGGGGATTAGGGGGATAGAGAGAGTGGGAGAAGATCAGAGAAATAGAGGGAGAGGGAGAAAGAGAGGTGTGCGGAAGTGGGAGACCAAATGACGCCATTGACGTCGATGCCATATTTTAAAAGTCATCTCTCTTGAAAGCGCCGAGCTTGAAGAATGATATAGAAGGCAAAACACGCACTTTGAGGTTTTCAGAAACGTTACCATTTCTTTGAAATTGTTTCTCTACAACGCCCATTCTCGTTCTTCTTTAAATGAAACCCCGTACTCCATCCACCCCACACGGCTGTCATTTGTAATTATGTGCATGTGACTTGTTTTTCTTTACATTTTTTGGGGTTATATTTTTTACTGAATTTTATTCGTGTTACGATTTTTAATTTGCTATCATTCTCTATAACTCATTTTTCATCTCTTGTATAGTTTTATTTTTATTTTGTTTAAAGATATTTGCTTTCTTTTCCCATGATTCCTCTCTTGATTTTTGTCGTTTCTTTTCAATTAAATTCTTCTTTCTTTCTTTTTTTCTTTCTTTCTTTTTCAAATAAAACTTCTTTCTTTCTTTTTCAATTAAACTTCTTTCTTTTTCAACAAAATTTCTTTCATTCTTTCTTTTTATATTAAACCTCTTTCTTTCTTTTTCAATTAAAAGTCATTCTTTCTTTTTCAATTGAACTTCTTTCTTTTTCAATTAAAATTATTTTTATTTAATTACTTTCTTTTTCAAATAAATATATTTCTTTTTCAATTAAACTTCTTTCTTCCTTTTTCAATTAAACTTCTTTCTTTTTCAATTAAACTTCTTTCTTTTTCTATTAAACTTCTTTTTTTAATTAAAATTATTTCTCTCTTTTTTATTTAATTTCTTTCTTTTTCAAATAAATATATTTCTTTTTCAATTAAACTTCTTTCATTCTTTTTCAATTAAATTTCTTCCTTTTTTCAATTAAACTTCTTCCTTTTTTTCAATTAAACTTCATTCTTTTTCAATTACGTTTACTTTCTTTACATTTACTGTTCAATTTTATTTCTTTGTATATTTTTACCAATACGGATTTTCTTTAACTTTACTTTGTAATAGTATTTTAATATTTTTCCTTCTCTATTTCTTTCTTTTTTCCTTAATCACTTTTTGTATATCCCTTTTTTATTCTTAAAAAAAACTTTATAAAAATTAATTTTCAATATGTTTCATTTTCTCTTTCCTTCACACCTTTTTGTCTGTCTTTCTTTTTCTCTTTGTTTCATCATTTTTTTCTATTTTCTTGTATATTTTGGAAATAATATTTCTTTCTTTCCTCCCTTCTTTCTTACACTCTTTCTTTTTCTTTTATATGTTTCTATTTAGCTGTATAATTTTAGAAATACTTTTTTTATTTATCTTATATATTTCTCTTTGTTTTACTAGTGTTTTTATTATTTTTTAATTATTTTATCGTTTTCTGTTTTTTTTTTTTTTGTTTTTTTTTGTCTTTCTATCTTTCTTTCTTTGCCTTGTTTTCCCTTTTTCCTACATTTACAGCAATGAAAGATTCTACTCTTTCCAGCTTTATGGTCGAAGTATTTCCTTTTTAAATCGAAGACGTGTTCCTTCTTTTCTCTTTCTATGGAGTCTTTCTTTCTTGATCATATATATTAGCAGCCATGATTATCTTTTCCATTTTAGTCTTTCTTCCTGAATTAAAATCTTCATGAGTCAAAGAGAAACTAAATAAATTTCTCTTTGATTCATTTCCCATTTCCTCTATATTGTTCTTGCTTCTATCGTTTTTGATTTTTATCTTTTTTTCTTTGTTTTAATCACTTCGTTTCGAATTGTTTATTTTTGCTTTTTCGTTGTTGTTCTTAAAAATAGAATTGATTCCATTTTCTCTTTCCGTTTCGCGTCTTTCGTACAAAAAAGTCACAGGAATAGTAAAGGTCGATGCAATGTTTAATTATATCGGCGATTAAAAACATTTATTTTATGAAAATATTTGACCTGAATTTCAAAAAAGAAAAAAAAAATAATGAAAATTACTCCAGGTCTATCGATATTAATAACCAACCTGATGTCACTAAAAAAGAAAAGAAAAGAAAAAAGATAGAAACATATTAATAAAACGCAAAAACTGTGAAAACGAATTTTGAAATTATTTGTAAAAACGATAAGAACAAACAAACAATGAATCATCTTTCTTCTACGTTGACGTTTACACGGTTTAAATACTTTTTGTAATTTCTTATATACACTTTTATGGGACTGTTTTTTTTTTCCTTTTTTATACATATCAACTTGTTTTAACGACTTTATTGTCCTCTTTTCGCGTTATAAAAGGATTCTTCTTCTATGAGCCGTATCCTTTCAGGATGTAAGTGATCACGTCTCTACGATTTCCTGTCCGTTGTAGCTCTTCTTAAGTTCAGCCTTTTATTTATCTCTCCTAAACACTGTTCTACTAACAATTTACACAAGTTCATTAGGTAGGTTATTATCAGTTTTCCTCTGTCCCTCTTACCTTCAATGCCCTGTGAGTGTTAAATTTTCCAAGTCCTCTTTCCTTATTAATCGCCCTAGAAATTTCAACTGTCTCTTTCTAATGTGTCCTTTTTGTTCTCATTTTTCTCTATAACTTCGTCATTGCTTACTTGTTCTGTCCAAGACATTCGTAGTGTCTTTATGTAGAACCACATTCTTTTCCTCAAGTTCTTCATCCGTGAAAAGATTGTCTAGCGTTCCCTGCCCTAAAGCACAACCGATATTACATGAGAGTGCAGTACACTTTTCTTCGGTTCTCAAGAAATTTTCTTGTTTCTTAATACTTTGCTTAGCTTTTGGAAGGTATATTTCGATATTTTTTTTTTAAGCATTACGCCCCGAACAAGGCGTTAAGCCACTAGGATGCAGTGGGTTGCAGAAGATTTGGAGCGAGAGCAGATAGGAGTGATAGAAGAAAGGATGAGAAGAGGGATAGTTGATAGATCAAGGTAACTGAAGATGTCGATTGACATTACATTTGAATAGTTGGAGATTATAGCTCTCAGGGAAACAGTAATAGGGAAGGGTGTTCCACAGGCGAGAGGTGCGAGGTATGAAGTTATTGGAGTAGAAGAGACGGCTACATTTAATAGTTTCGACAGTGAAAGCTGAGAGCGGGATGCCAGCCTCGTAGGGCGCTTTAATTCATGAAGTCTGGGAACCAGTGAAAGCAGCTCATCGGAGCAATTACCATGGAAGTATTAAAAAAAAAAAAAGAGAGAGAGGCGACGGCGCGTCTGTGAGAGAGTGACTGTAGACGAGATGTCAGATCAGGGCCAATTATATCACATATCCGTCTCTGGATCTTGTCAAGAACTCCGAGGTAAACAGAAGGTGCACCAGACCATATATGACAGCAATACTCCATGCAAGATGCATCTTCTTTTTACTTTTCTAATAAACTCATATGTGATCTTTCAAACTGATTTACACTTCCAATTACATTTACTGATATAAATGACAGTTCATAGCTCTCTTTTTTCATGTCAGAAAACTTACGGCCATATCACGTTGAAACACCTGTTCTCGTACGATCATCGAAGTTAAGAAAGTCTGGTCACTACCTAGATGGGTGACTGTTTGGGAATACCAGCTGCAGTAAGCGTGGATGTGCGGTTGGTGTAATGGATAACAGCTTAGAATTGAATATGGAAGTGCTGTGTTTTAACACTAGTCAGGTTCGTGGTTTTCACTTACACGCAAATAGCATTGGGAAAGACATAGATTCACCACTTATCCCCCACCTATGGGTTAATTAGTAGGACTTGTATCAGCAAATTATTATTATATTCCAAAAATATTCTTACAACTAAAAATAGTGTAATCGAGTAAAAAATGTAGGTTATCTTCCGGTTCGTACAAGAGTCCAAATGGTAAACATAGATTCGCTTTGTACAAGTCAAAATAGGTCCGGACTGAACTATAAAAATAAAACTGAAGATTTACACTACGGTTGAAATGGTAGACATAGATCCGGGTTGAATAAAAATAAATAATAATAATAAAAATAAATAATAATAATAATAACAACAACTACCACTACTTCCACCTGTGGCTTTAAGCCCTGATTAAACGAGAGGAAAAGTTTAGTTATAGGTCCGGATTGAACAAGAATAAGAAAAAAAAATATGTAGATATAGCTATGGTTTACTCTTCCGTCAAAATGTTAGAAATATGCCCCAACTGAACTAGAGTAATAATAATAAAAACCTGTAGATTCAGGCCCTGATTAAACTATGGTTTACACTATTGTCATAAAAGTAGATAAAAGTATGGTTTATTCTTGAATCTGTATGTATCCACTTGGTTGTTGTTACTTTTTGGGGGGTGTTCTTAACCTTCTGTAGTTTATGCAGTCGGCGTATTTAACATGGCGCCGATAATCTTTGTTGTAATTTTGATTTTACTTGTAACAAAGTTTAGCATGTGATTGATTTCATTTCGTTTCTCGTTTTCTTTTTGGCCTTACATTCATATTTATTCAGTCTTTGTTCCATTGTATTTTTCTATCTTTCTACAATTCTGAAAATATCGGAATCCTGAAAATTAAAGTTAAATAAATTTGATAAAAAGAAATAGTAAAATAATTTTGAAAAAAAAAACAAACCACGAGGTTAAGTTTTACTATTTGATCCACAGCTATTTTTTTAATATTTTGTTTCCATTTAAAGTATCCCTCTTTTAAATCTAATAGTAATTTATAATACTTTCGCCGTATTATATCGAGCATGTTAAGTACTAAACATTCAAACATCGGTAAATGTAAGCATCCGTAACTTAAAAAAAAAAGCGCTGACACCGTTTTTAACCTCAAATACGGTTCCTTTTTCAGTAATTGCTTGGTGCCTGTTTGTAATCAGTAAAAAGAAAAGGATTTCGCTTTCTTTCATGTGAAAATTTCACATTCTTTATCGATCTGAGCCTGGAAGATGTACGTTTAACGCATCGATTTACTGTCACGTTTTTCCTGATTAATCGATCATTTTTCTAAGTAGTTCTACAACGGTTTTTTTTTTTTTATCAGCGAATCTTTTATGGTAGATTCAAACTAGCAAGGTGACCTATCATTACTCGTGATAACATGGTTGTGATAAATATCAGTTTAAGATAAAAGTTGATGACTTACATACACTGTTCTTGCTACTAATCTTACGTCCTTTATCTTTTCCCTTAGTGTTTCAAGAAAGATTCGCTTGATTGATTCATGTTTTTTATGGTTTATCAACCATTTCCAAGTCATTTAAAGCCAGAAAATATGTTTAGACTTTAAGAACTTTGTGGAATATAATAATGATTTCGTGATAATAATCATACTAATTAGCGGTGGGGGGGTAGAAGAGGTGGATTCCTCCCTAATCAGAAATAATAAAGAAATAATAATGTGGATACAAAGTCGGGGTCCATTCTATATTACAAACAATATTTACACTGATCTCTCATTTTGTGGTTACTGTAGTTTATATACATTTATATTACAGAAAATTTTAATATATTTTATTATTATCACTTATGTACGATGCATGATACACGCTTTCGATACATGACTGACGAGGCAGATTTTTCCCGCAGTAGGTTGCCATTTCTTTCTGCAGTAGACCATATGCCATCCAAAGCTATAGAAACCGGTATTTACCCATAGCTGGGTGGTGGAGAAGAAGAGAATTCATACCTTTCACGTATGTGAATATAATGGATTCGACTGGAATTTGAACTCGGCTCTCCGATTCCTCAATCCGAGCCGCTATCCATTAATCCACCGTGCCTCCTTATTTTATTGTTATACGTTATTTATATAGACAATATTTTATTTAACAACATCTACCGGCCTGAACGTCCGAAAAATCGCATAGAAAATACGCATCCTCCGACAGGAATCGAACCTGTATCCTGCACGGAACCGTTATATAGCCTGACGTGCTACACCAGTTTAGCTACAGAAGAGCGTCTGGTTAGCGAGGCCGAGTTCACTGTCTTTGAACTACAATTTTCCATGATTTCGCTCGAACGTTCATATTTCCTCAAAGTGTATCTAGCGTATATATGACGTATATATAAAGCGTATATATGACGGTCCCGTGTCGGATAAAGGTTCGATTCCTGCCAGAGGACAAATTTTTTTATAAAAATTTCTCGGATGTTCACGCTGGCAAATGATGATAATACTGTTTATTATAAACAGAACATTTACTTAAATATTTGTGTCTATTTAAATAACGTATAACAATAAAATATATTAAAATAATTGTCGGACATTGCCAATTTCGCATTCCAGAGAATGTAAATAAATCTAAAAGACATACCTTTGTAGCGTACAAGAATCAATGTTTCAACGCTATATGGTCGTAGACATTTCAGAAATATATATGAAATAAATATAAATATTAATTAAAGGTGACGGAATTTAAAAATCGAATGGTGAATGCAAGCTAATTATTCAATATTTCTTATTTTCTATATATTTTCTTATATTGAAGATTTCGGCTCTCGTTTTGAAACATGAGAACTCTTATGTAGCGATGGAACCATATTTTTAAATAAATAATTATATTTAGGCTCTACTTTTGTATCGAGCACTGTTTTTTTTAAAAATGATAAAAATACTAAAGAACTTTGGATTATTTACCTAACGAGTTCTTTCCTATTTTCTATATATTTTCACACACACACACACACACACACACACACACACACACACACACACACACACACACACATATATATATATATATATATATATATATATATATATATATATACTCACAAAAAAAATAGTGAGGTAGGTAGGGATGGCTCCAATTCATTTATTATACGGATTACAATCTTTGCTAGATTATCGACTCTTTAGTGATTTAAAACCAGAAATGCTTTTAAAGTTTCTACTACACTACTAACCATCAGTCGTTATGATTGATATAATGCATCTTCCCATACATGGTCAGAACTGACTTCTTATATTGCTTCTGACACAAATGTCAAATCAATTCCTACTGTCGACGGTAATATTTACGGTAATATTTAATATATACGAACGGATATACCTACATATGATTCTTAATGTAACTTCCATGAATGTAACATGACCAGATTGTTGGTGATCTTACTTTTGATGGAAACTGTCGGGTGTTAAATTCGAATAAAGTACAATTGAAATTCCTAAAAGTGTTTCGAGGTTGTATGGAATTTGGGTAAAACACAACTTTTCACATAAAATATTCCCTCGGCTCGAGAGTTGGCAGTTTAATCAATAACAATTTCTGTAGCCTGGACGGGAATCAAAGTTTTGCTACTTCTGAATTCTCATTGAGGGTTGAGTGTCTCCGATGCGGGCGACTAAAAAGCAAAGATTTCAATGCCATTCCATGGAGCTATGCCCGCAAGTGCTCATCACTGGATTTGCGAAACGCTGTACAAGTGCACTTACTTTGCTGTGAATAAGTAATACCTTGCGGGCATTCGTCGGGAAAGGGCGGTTCTCAAACGGCGAAGGGAGTAAATATTTCTCAAGTGGTTTCTCACATCTTCTATTGTAATCTACAAAAGTGCTTTAAGAGACACCCTCCTCCTTCTATCTAACTCTCCCAACGAGAAGGTGTTGGTTTGTTATTTACAAAGATTTTAATCGTAATTACTGACAAAGTACATCGACTTATTTGGGATGTGTGAGGTATAACAGACGTAAGGGGAGACATTCTCATGTTTCTCTGTATACATATACAAAATGCATGTTAATGATCTCTACGACATCTTAAGTGTTTAATAGATTAGTATATATGTTTACACACACACACACACATATATATGAATATCGGTTTGATGTCAAGAATGCAGTAAGAGAAACTTGTTACCTCATGTGTATTGTAGATCTTAAAGGAGAAATATTTACAATGGGCGCATAGTTGAGATGTTTTTCTGAGTGCGTGTGCATATTCTAGTGTAAGAGATAACAATCGAGCAAACACAAGCATATATATCCACACCCCAAATGATGGAAAATTAAAGTAACTACACGCCCTGCACGCCCACACACACACACACACACACACTATATATATATATATATATATATATATATATATATATATATATATATATATATATATATATATATATATAGGAAAAGACAATATTTATAAGGCATTTTTAAAAGCAAAAGCTAAAAATAAAGGTTCTAGAGTCCTTGTATATCAGATCCCGTGAGGGAATGCTTGCTGGGTCTGAATATTATTGGACTCTAGTTTCTTGAAATTCATATTTTTTTTTTCCCTATTCGATTAAATTCGTTAATTAAAATTAATTTACACGCTTTTTTAAATTCCCAGAATAAATAAACTTGATAAGTCCTGGGACGAAACCGGTTGTTTTTATTATCACTTTTACTTTTAAAAAATGCCTTAAAATATTGTGTTTTCCTATCTATTATTCAATTCTGTACCACGAAAAACTTATTTAAATATATATATATATATATATATATATATATATCTGTAATTTTTTCATTATACTGTGAGTGCTGTCTCATATATGCACGTTTAAATATCGTCAATATTAAAGTAATTTTGATGATTATAATTATAATGGATACAAGATAATATGTAATATTTCCGACGTATTACTTATATTTATTTCAAGAAATATTAAACACTTCTTATCAAAAACTATCTGTACAATTTAGGGAGAAGGTAATGTGCAATTTCGAACGTGTAAAAAGTGGTTTATGAATGTCCATAGTGGAGATTCCTCGCTGCCTCAATGCATCCAAATGAATTTGAGCGAGTCAGATAAAAAAAAAACATTACTTAAAAAAATAATTGATGTTATACAACGATGGCGATAGACAACATTATTAAATACACGAATCAAATCATTTCGCCGAACTTAGATTTGTGAAATGCGCTGATATTTAAGATCTATATATTTTATATACGGTATGCCATTGGGATATAAGCGATCATGGCTATCCACAACTTCCTTTGATCACTCACGTCCTGAATAAACACAGCCATACAAAATCACCAGAAATGGAATGCAACGAGAAGTAACACATTTTTGTTTTGTTTGTAGTCTTGATTCTCCTTCAGAGAGAAACTGCAAAGCAATTCTACCTATATATATATATATATATATATATATATATATATATATATATATATACCCGATGGTTACAATGTATTAGGCTGTATTTGTTACAATTAACAATCACCAAAGGACATTTAATGATTAACCACTCATATACACATTCATATACACGAGATTTCGTTCACATGCAGTCAAAAACGGATATGAAGCTGCACATATCTATATATAATCAGTAACGCTCGCACACCGAAGAGCATTATGTGCACATAAGGTTTTCTGCTGACATTTACGTCGCTACAGGACGCAAACGTATTGATAATCACTGACAGTTCTGTATAAGAATATGTGCATTCGTATCCAGGCAAGGAATAAAGAATGAGTATTTGGCGGTTAAGTTAAAATTATCGCGCCCAGTTCATTAAGCTCTTCGCTCGAATCAGTTCGTTACGTGTGCCCCTAAACACATACATCTTCTCCCCGCGGATCTGTGCATACCGCTACTCTCACGGGCCGATGCCAAACAAATTGCTTGTGCTTATTGCAATCGATAAGTTTTGAGATCCCCACAAAGCGTCACGTGACTTGTGGCAGTGAACACTTCACCGAGGCCGTTTTATTATCGCTACTGTGCGCATGTGGGATACAGTGTAATTGATTGTGTTGTGTTGTGAGATTTTGCGGAATGTCCGCTAACATCCATCTTGGCGTATGCATATTTATCTCTTGGTGTTCGATTGTACTTTTGTATGTTAGAAAGACAGACTTGGACAGTGCTCATGGACCCCCTCATCGCTGTCATATACTTTATAGGGTATAGCAGCACTGAGATTTACTGACAGCCTATGGATATTGAAATATCCCTTATAAATTTGAAGAATGCCTTCTTTATTTGACGTAGTTTGACTATTTACAATTATTTTTAAAAAAAATAACAGAAAGCAGAACGTTCCATTATCGCAAATCTGACACCAAACTACGGCCAGTCAAGATGAACGGAGGTCCTCTTGGGAAAACACTGTGCCTTGAAAGACTATTGAGCGTCAAATTCACACCTGATCTCAGACTCAAACCCGTTACTAAGGATACAGGTAAAATATTCTACTCCCTGTACTGCTCCAGTAAGTACCTGTCGCCTCCTGCTATCCTCTGTATTTACAAGACCCAGCTCACGCCCAAAATGGTGTGCTGTTGTCATATTTAGGCGGAAGCTGACAAAACCTCACTCTTCAGCCTTGATGGATTTCTGAAGCGTCTCCGAGCACTTGTGGTTGAAGAATTCTTCTCCACCCTTGAACCTCTCTCCCACAGGCGGGATGTGGCAAGCCTCTCGCTCCCCTACCGCTACTTCCACGGAAAGTGATCGGACGAACTTCATTCCCTGCTCCCGTCAAGGCGATCCTTCACGGCAAGAACACGCCATGCCACTTACATAGTAGAAAACCATCCTCATTCCCTCCAGTCGAGCAGCTTTTTCCCGCGAACTACTGCCCTGTGGAGTTGACTCCTAACAGGACGTTTCCCCGCTCACTACAAACTTAACCTGTTCAAGGCTAGCGTTAGTCGTTATCCACCTGACATATACACACAAATGGCCTTCTATAATAGCCCTCTACCTCGAGTGCCCCCCGGGACTTGTAAAGGACGAATCTCAGTGTTAAAAAAAATGCATTTAAAGAATCGGTAATCGAATTTCATATTTAAAACACTGCTCTTCGCTGATCCATATAATATACGATAAAAAGATTTGCGCGTGATCCTTTTCCCGATTATACTTCGATTATATTAGAAAGTTCTCACAATTAATTGCAAGGAAACAGCGAGCATGGTCGCCAGCAAGCGGGCCATCCCAAGAAGAGAGCTACGAATTTGAGCCGTGAAATTCAATCAAGGAGAGAAAAAGAAAAAGATCTGGGAAATGTCTTAACAGATGACGAGAAAAGTGACCACCGAAATTTGAAGTCATAGTGAAATACGAAATATGCCTTCGAGACTCTAAACACAATATTAAGAAATGAGAAAATATTGTTAGACGCAAAGAAAAAAAATGTACTATCTAATATCAATCCTCTGGACTTGTAATCTGTGGTCAGGTTCTGTAGAATGATTAGAGAATATCATAGTGGGATCATGTAAGCAACAAGGATGTTTTAAGTAAATAGGATCTAGTAAGAGACATATATATATATATATATATATATATATAGATAGATAGATAGATAGATAGATAGATAGATAGATAGATAGATAGATATAAGTATTTCAGCTCAAGCAAGGGCTGGAGTGCCACCAACTCTACAGAGAATAAAAGGAGAGAAAAGAGTGGGTGATTGGGGAAAGGAAAAAAAGGATAGGGATCATGGTACAGAAGATGGCGATTGGCGTTGCATTTAAATTTTTGAAGATTGTAGGTATCAGAGAAGAAAGTGAGAGGAAGCGAGTTCCAATGTCGCGAAGTACGGGGAAAGCACCTGTTGGAGTCGATGTGGCGGTTAGATTAAGTATTACAACAGTAAATTGGTGGGACCTAATTGCCAATCTAGTAGCACGTTTAAATGCATGTAGTCGTAGCACCGGGGGAAAAAGCTCGTCAAAGCAGTAGCCATGAAAATCAGAAAAAGACGGTTGAAATTTCTGGAAAACATAAATAATAATAATAATAATAATAATAATAATAATAATAATAATAATAGATTAAATAAAGCATAAATAGATTTGGAAAATTTGACAGTCATGGGACATAGTGAAGGACTGAAAGAGGATAATAGGGATTGGCCTATTTAATGAGTCTTGTGTACATAGATTTGGCCACTTGGTAATGATAGCAAAATAATATTACTCAGCGCTAGGAAGTTGTGCATCCATGTCCCGAAGAAACACAGCACAATCGGTATTTTTCTCTTATGATTCGAAATATATTTATTATATGTTTCATTTATAAAACATAGTTATACCGATAGGTTTTTCCGTAATTCTTGGATTTATATGTAGTACGAGCTTAAAAGCCACCCTACCGAACGGCATTTAAGCTAGCTTTTGTAGAGGGCTCTTGGTTTCACCATCATCACAATAGCTAGGGAGGAGTAGATGCGTAAACATCAAACTATAGAAGAACCCAAAATTGGTCGAAGCATTTAAGTATTGAATTAATGTCTAAGCTCACCTTTTAAAAGTTCAGCGGTAAGTCTTCTGCTGTCACAATGTAAAGACGTACGTAGATCCTTATTTTCAATACAAACAATTATTTTTTATTTCATGGGTAACAGAACAAAGGACATTTTATAAGATAAAATTAATATAGTGCAAAGATGGGAAAATAGAAATTAGAATTAGTTATTCATTCAACATTTGAAGATTTAAAAACATAGCAGCTAATTAAGTTAAACATATATTATTGAATATAATATATTAATACATATTATTAACATCACATAATCTGGCAACCCTGAATCTGTGCTCAGCGAAAATCGTTCCCTGCGCCTAACCTGTCTAGGACTTTTGAATGTGCTATGAATCATTGAAATCGAACCAGTGGGAGTGAAGGATTTGCTTGGACACACACACGCACAAACACACCGACATACACTGTACTTTATAAATAAGATAATGCGGTTTTCGAAAGTTATTTCGCATCTTTTTGAGTTGGAACCTTATTAAATCTAATAATAAATTATTTGTGTTTGAATTCTAGTGTTTTAGTATTATCGTTTACTCCGATTCGTAGAGGCTTATCTTTTGTTTCCTGTTCAGGATTGGGTTTCCGGTTCCTTCTAAAGTGTTTAAGATCTGTGCTCCTGATGTCTGCGGTTGAACTCTAAAATTTTACTATTTATTTAATTTTATATTTCTCTCTCTCCTCCACCAATAAGAGTAGATATGTTCACTTATCGCTCGGTTTACGCTCCTCCCGTTAATTTGAACAGGAGTAGAGCTCTATCTCTTTTTCCCGTTTAGGATTGGGTTTCCAGTTCCTTCTAAAGGCTGCTTCAGCTCTATAGTCCTAACGCTTATCTCCTATGCTAATATAAATCCACACAGTAACTCTCTACATTGAGTGGATCTTGGGCCTTGTATTGAGTGAACATTAATGAAAAGAAAAATAACGTCAACTGAATATCCCATTCAATAATATATTTGAATTTTATAAACACTGCCAATTGTTTTACCCACTCACACAATATAGGGTTGCGAGGCGTATAATACGACGACAATATCCAGAAAGGGGCAAAATTCCAGGTGTAATCTTTCAGCATAGGCTATAAATCCGACTAATGCGTACCTTTTTTTTTTCTTTTTTTTTTTTTCACTCTGGGGGTTAATAAACGACAGTCTGTCTCGGTAAATCTTTTGCCTAGTCAGTCGAGAATCATATGAGACATAATCGCCCAAGCGTGTATCACGTACGGCACTTGAAGTTTTGGAGGGGTGCGAGGTCTACCCTTTTACCAATGGTGTAAATAGCACATAAATCTTGTGTGACTTTGGGTATAAATTGCAGGTGTTTCTATCGTTTATTTACTCTATTGTAAACCGGAAATATAAATACCTTTCTAATTATATTGCAAATCAGGATCTAAGTCTCTCTTTTTGACACAAGTCGAAAACCGATGCGATGTACGCATACTTTACTCTTGGGTCTATGCCTGTATTTTTTAATCTACTTAAAAAACCGGACATATGTCTAAGATTTTGATTCTCGTCTAAGCCGGATCTCTGTCTACACTTACGTTTCGAGTCGTTGTAACGTTTTTGACTTTGTTAAAAAAAAAAGCCTAGAATTAGGAAAGCCGTAATTAGAGATTTCATCAATTTTCATACACAGAACGGGAAACCTGAGTAAATCAAAATTTACTCACATCCTCCTTTAATGTGGCTACTTTCCAGATTTATAAATAGGAAGAGTCTATTATCACCGGAGTAGGGAAGAGCAGGATGTACGCTGAGTCCTATTCTACCATAATTGTTCTCATTCCTTGATAATTTTTTTTTTGTCATATACTTTGATACTCCATAACCTCTTGCGTCTTAGTGGCTTCTTGTCTGGCTTGGGTTGGAATGATTTAAAACGAAATCAGCTAAAAAGGACGGGAAATAGTGGAGAGTCCTGAAAAAATGAGCTCCAAGTTTACGACTAGTGTAAAAAGGATCTTTTTGTCTCTAGTGACAAATGAATCATGGTTCTTGTGTAAAATCTGACTTTTGTCCAATTTATAGCACGAATATAAACAGGATCTGTGTATCTTTTTGAATTTAGCATCAACTAAATCTGTAACTACATTTTCGGCACCAGTGTACTAATTATACTAATGTCTACCTGTTTGAATCTATTCTTGGTCTTTGTTTTCATATTAATAAATTTGTTATGATTTTTGTCTTATAAGACATATATCAGACATTAAACAACACCGAAAGACTTGTTATATCGCTTAAATAACAAACTTTAACTATTTTAAAAACAGAAAATGTTTCAACAAAAACGGAAAAAATGATACTGAAATGCCTCGTTTTAAATCCACTTTTGTTCTTCAATACAGAATGCTTTCTCGATAATCCATTATGTTAAGACAAATTCAAGAATACATGCTAGATGACGAGAAACGCAGATACATCTGTTTGAAAAGATATTTCTGCAAACCGATAACCATTATTTGACACCATATTTTTTATTATTTTTCGAAGTGTCATTTTCAGTTATTATTTTACATATAAAAATGCTTTCGTAATATAAACACAGTTAAAAAAAAATGAGTTGATCGTGATTGATATTTATATAATCTGTTAAGCCTACAAAACAGCCGAGTGTTCGTGCTACTTTTTATATCGATCGCCAAAGGCTATTTCGAGAACTGCATGTGTGCACAAACTTAAAACGCGTCTCTGTATTAGTCATACGAACAAATGGAACGACTTTTATTTTTTTTTGGCAAATAATTTTTGCAGCTGGAAATACATACAACTGCTTTTGAACACAGGCACCGTATTCTATATTTGGAGTGAAAAAAAAACTGTTTCTTTAAAATGGTATTTGAATTTCAACGCGTGCTTCTTAATTGAAGAGCTTCCCTTCTTTTTTTATATCGGATTTAATTGAATCGCTATAAGTCTGGAATAAGGTCATTTTAAACGAGGATTTTTTTATCCAATCTGCGTATTGATTGATTGAAAGTCTTTTGATGTTTTATGCCGCTTAAACGCTTTGTTTCATTCCTCAAATCAAATGAAATATTTCTCAAGATTACACGAACGAGAAAATGAAGGACAACCTCAATGAAACACAAAAGTTCGATTTTCTTTATGATTAAGAATGTATAGTTTTTAATTCAACACATGAATTTGATACAGAATATGCATTCCCATACATGCATTCTTCATATCCGAATGTGTATCCGATATATATATATATATATATATATATATATATATATATATATATATATATATATATTTCGAATTAACTCAGTGCATTACATGCAGTTTAATACCCTTGGGAAAAGGTACGAATTGATATCTTCCCACCATCTATGGGTAAATAGCAGAACAGATTGGGGGTGGGGACGTTTGGCCACGTTGGTTCTAAAAACAGAGCTGCTTCACCCTCTTACGTCGAAAATGTATATATGAAAATGATATATAAGGTTTTATAATTTACTAAGACGAAAATGCCTCGTAATATCTATTTTAAAGATTCCGGTTGCATTTTTTTTTCTTTTTATATATATATATATATATATATATATATATATATATATATATATATATATATATATACACACACACACACACACACACATATATATATTCGTACGATCAGCAATTATTATTTCTTTATTGTTGCATTTTCAGTAATCATTTCTGCATCTTGTAACTCAAGCAAAAAATCCCACCCTAAAATATCTTTGAGGGGCAGAACATGGATTATCACTTTGATACACATTTCTTTACCTCCAATCAGATTATTTTCCTTCCTTCTTTCCTTCCTTCTTTTCAAAAGTCCTTCTTTTATTTAATTTACGCTGAAATTTTTATCACTATTTTCTCTTCGTAAAAATTCTTTCCAATTCTTCCCGTCTTTGCGCCAAAATTTCCTTCCCTTGTTTTCTTCTTTATTTTTCTTATCTTCATATTTTGTTTCTTTAATTCTTTATTTGATTCATTTTTATTTTATTTTATAATATTTTTCTTTATACTTTTCTTCCCATTTTCCTTTCCAACTATATTCTATAATTTTTATTTCTTTATTTATTTTCTTAAAACTCTGCTAGGCCGACAAATTTATTTTGCTTTTGCGCCATCAACAAAATCCGTGCAAATTCTGCAGTTCTCGAGCAAAGTATTATTATTATTATTATTATTATTATTATTATTATTATTATTATTATTCTCTTCCTCCTTCTTCTCTTTCTTCTACTCCTCTTTTTTATTCTTCTCCTTCTTCTTCTCTTCCTACTTCTTATTTATTCTCCACCTATCTTTTTATTTCTCTTTGTTTTTTTTTCAGTTTTTTCTCACACACCTCTGCCACCTTTTTTTCCTCCTCCTCCTCCTCATACTTCTACAACTATTACTACTACTACTACTACTACTACTACCTCCTTCTTCTTCTTCTTCTTCTTCTTCTTCTTCCTACACCTCCTAATTGCTTCTTCTTACTACTTCTTCTTCTACTCGTACTCCTCATTTTATTCTCCTCCTCATACTTCTTCTTCTTCAACTTTCTCGTCATTTTTTCTTCTCCTTCTCCTTCTCCTACTACTCTTTCTTCTTCTTCTTCTTCTTCTTCTTCTTCTTCTTCTTCTTCTTCTTCTTCTTCTTCTTCTTCTTTTTACCGTGTCCTTCAGAACATGGACGATCATAGCTCTCCACAAACTTCCGACATGGCCATAATAAGCCTTTTTCCTTTTGCTAAGATTCTCGCTCCACTTCCCGCCATTAATTAACACAGTCACGTCAGCTATGTTTTTTGCCTTCCACATCTCTTTTGCCTTCAATATAACCTGTGGGGGTTAAATTTTTTATCATGTACCCAAGAAATTTCAGCTGTTTCATTCTGAGTGTTTTTTTGTCAAAAACTTCCACGTTGCATGTTCGCTCTCTCTATGGAATTCTCCGTATTCTGTAGAACGACATTTCACTAGTTTCCTCTTATATGATACAGCAATTCAGCTTTTTTTTCTTTGTTTCTAACAATTTTTTTTTTCTGTTACTTACTACATTCTTTAGTGTTTGAAATGCTTTCTTTTACTAATCAGATGCGCATTCGAATGTCGGTGACATATTTGACATCCTCTTTTAAAACACTTTAAATTTCTGTGGTTGTTGTTGATTTCTCCAGTTCGAACTTCGATTTGTCTTTGTTTTTCTACCTGCAAATCATAATTACATAATAATACTTACGCTATATTATACTGACTGTTGTCCACATCTATATTAACATTATTCAAGGACACATGGCACAGTGGATAAAGTCGTTAGTTAGATCCAGTGACAGGACCCAAAGAGTGTAACTTCAATACTCGGCTAAGGCAGTCGAGAACTTTCAGAAGGGAAAATTAACAGGAGATAACTGATAACTGACATCCATTAAACATGGCACGTAGAACTAGAACAGTCTACCTCAGTAAGCGTAGTAAAGGGTTCAGTTCGACATTCCAACCACCTGAAGAACGCTGGAGTGTACAACGGCCGAAACGTTGTAATAAATATGGCGACAAAGATGAGGATAATAGTCCGAATAATTTAAATAATGTACACAATACCTCATCTCAGAAATGTAGACAGGTCCTCATCTTTGTTGCCATATGAGCAAAAACTATCTGGAAAGGGCATGGCATGTGGAACTAGAACAATCTACACCGGTGGACGAAGTAAACAGTTCAGTTCAAAATTCTAATCACCTGGAGAAGGCCCGAGCATACAACGGCTGAAACGTCGTGCATATGGCAACAAAGATGAGAACAAGTGTCAGAACAATGTAAATAGCGTAAATAATTACAATACCTCATCTCAGAAATACAGACAGATCCTGAAGAAGGCCGGAGCTTACAACAGTTGAAACGTCAGGAATATGGCAACCAAGATGAGAACAGCAGTCCGAACAATGTAAATAGCATAAATAATTAAAATACCTAATCTCAGAAATATAGTCAATAATTAATACTAGCAGGCAGATCCAACGTAAGATATCATTTGAGTGCCACCAATTATTCTTCATTTTATTAGACAAACACTTCTTGAACAGGATGCGTGTAGGAGGTCTATTTTGAAACTGAAATTAATTTACTCTGACCTGTATTTACTCCCCAATTACAGGGGTCAGAAAATACCGGAGAGAATTGGAAGAATGAAAAATGAGATGGTTTGGCACGCTAATGGAATCAACAGATAGATTCCCCTTTACTTATTTAGAGAGTAAGCACAGCTGAGTCCAACATTGATGCATGCACGTACACTATTTTGGCACTGTAACAAAACAGATGTAATGAAAAATTAAAATATACATGTTTCAATTTTCATGCAAAAAAGAATTCATCCGTTTACAATTTAATGATTTTTATACTAATAAACTAAAAGGTCCCTGTACTATTTAAATAGTAGGGCAGACTGAGCCGGCTAGTGTGAGCGGGTTTAATAAAAAGAGAACAGGCTGAAATACCCGTATATAATAATAATAATAATAATAATGATGATGATGATACTCCTACTACCAATAATAATGATGATAATACTACTACTACTAATAATAATGATGATGATGATGATGATGATGATAAAAATAATAATATTACTAGTAATAATAATGATAATAATAATGATAATAATAATAATAATGATGATGATAATAATAATGATAATAATAATAATAATGATAATGATGACGATGATGATAATAATAATAATAATATTAATAATACGGGAAGGAAACTGAAAGAAACTGGTATGAACACTACCCAGACCCGGTTACGGAGATAGGACCTGTTACAATTCTATGGGACTACACAATACACACTGACAGAACAATCAAAGGCAACCGGCCAGATATTGTTATTAAAGACCACAAACAAAAAAAAAAGTGCCTCTTATTGATATGGCAGTCCCTGCTGACTGCAATGTATCTTTGAAGATATTCAAAAAGTTGTCAAATTACAAGGACCTTGAAATAGAAACCTCAAAAATGTGGCACATGGGAACATCAACAATCCCTGTCGTTGTTGGAGCCTTGGGACTGGTTGGAAAAGATTGCAGTAGACTAATTGAAGGGATTCCTGGAAGCCCATGCCTTAAAGTGATACAAAAAATTGTTCTGACAAGTACAGCCCACACTTTACGAAAGGCTTTATCTCTGTAATTTTTTTTTTTTTTTTTTTTGTGTCAGTGGAAAGTGTCATGATGCCATTTCTAACGTTAGGTCCCTGGGGGGACCCGGAAAGAAATGTGTAAACGCCAGAAATCAAAGAAAATAAATAAATAAATAAATAAATAAATAATAATAATAATAATAATGATAATAATAATAATAATAATGATGAAGTGCCTGCCATCGAAGGTGCCCTTGAAATGATAAAAAAAGGAACGCAACACATTGAGAAATCTCTGGAAATCCCAACTTAAGAGAAATACAAAATATTGTCTTGATAAGAACTTTGACTATGTAACGCTAATGAGGTTAAGGATGTTGAAAA
Source organism: Acanthosepion pharaonis (assembly GCA_903632075.3). NCBI lineage: Eukaryota > Metazoa > Mollusca > Cephalopoda > Sepiida > Sepiidae > Acanthosepion > Acanthosepion pharaonis. The sequence goes on from CAHIKZ030000223.1 coordinate 3,232,408, forward strand.
AAGAAATCATGAAATGTAGACATAACAACGCACCCCTACCTAACTTAGGTCTTCCCACGTTCTTGGTAGGTAGAGTGACCATAGCAGATATCGAAATATAATGATGATGATAATAATTATTATTGATCTGTGTCAGAGAACAGAAAATAAGAAACTTTATTCAGTAATAAAGGAAGGCAACAAATTCAAAATGGAATTTCAAGTAGGTGAAAAGTGCAAATAAACCATAATGCGTCTACTGCAGCAGCGGCAAAGAACTTAAAAAAAGGAAGCAAAAGCAAATGCAATATACCAAATGCAGAAACGATGGCAAAATGAAACTCTTCGTGGTTAATACTCTACCTGTACCAAACAAACTGATGCCGATAAACCACGGACACATTAGTTATTACGTATTGCAGTGTTAAGAGCTGAAACGGGAGGTTTTATTCTTGCTGCACACGACAAATGCTTGTTAACTAGAAATTACCAAGCAAACATACTGAAAAATTGTGTTGACACCAAACGCAGATTCTGTGATAAATATGCAGAAAGAAATGAACATCTTGTATCAGGTTTCTCAGTGTTATCGCCCACTGAATATAAAACTCTGCATAACAGAGTGGGCCAATATCGGCACTGAAAAATATGGAAAAGGAATCTGCAAGGAACTGGTATGAACACCACCCAGACCCGGTTACAGACATAGGACCCGTGACGATTTTATGCGACTTTACAATACACACAGTACAATCAAAGCTAATCGTCCAGACAACGTGATCAAGGATTATACCAACATCAGACAAGTAGATCAAGGTAAATATCTGAGAAATATTTTAGAAGATGTCACAAAGTGAGCATTTGGATAGCGGAAGGTACCTTCCAAAAGCTAAGCAAAGTATCAGTGGATGTTGGACAATCACCTCACAGATGAAAAAGAGACTTGAAGCAAAAGAAATGTGGTTCTGCAGAAGGATAGTGATTTTTTGCCGATTTTACAAGTAGAACATAGATGGCCAAGGCAATGATATACTGTTCTTAATATAAGTGACAAAAGGCAATAATCATTCCAAATATCTTCCTTAGATTTAGCCAACATGGCTGATGACAGCGTCAGAAAACGTTCTGAGTAAATGTAGCTTGAAGGTTTGGGTTCACGAATTAGGACAGACGATGTTCGGTCAGCCGACTGTCAGTTCGTCTGAATGTACGACCCACTGGCGGCTCAATAGCATAAAACACACCCACACTGTCGTTACTACCATCATCTGTTCGAATACAAGCAATACAACGAACCCTGCATGTTGTTAGATATCCGATGATATTGGTTTCACTTTCACTTTTACATTCACTCCTTCGTTAGTCAGAGCAAAGTTTTCTCGCTTCTTCCTTCACCATTCCCAACGATCAGGCCTTCTTTTGCGTTCTTGCGCCCCATCTCTCTATTCGGCAACTTTCAGCCGAGCTGTGATACAACTCGGTCGATTCGAAATTATTGCCCAGCAAAGATCGCCCCGGGCGCAAAATGTATTCATTTTCTACTTTCACTTTCGCCGCCATCGTCACCTCTTGTACTTCTCTTTCAACACAGGCGCAAGCCACGACCAACTCGATTTAATTTTACCTTCATTTTCTCTTCTTTGATTTCTACAGCGATTCGTCCATCTTGTTTCGTCCATTCATTCCTCCACTTCTCCTTCTCGCCATCTTAATTTCAAACCCTGCTTTCCCGATTCTCCATTTCTATTCCTCATTTTCTTTGAGTCTTATTCTATGTCTTTTTCTGTCTTTAGGCTTCTTTTTTCATGGGTTATCGGAAGCATGTCTTTCCTCCTATTCTCTCTTTCTTATCTACTTTTAAACTTTCAGTCGTTTTAACGAGATCTTTAGTGCAACGACATAAGCATCGGAGTTATCATCTAAGTCATTCTAGTTCATGTTTGAGTTTTTTTATTCTGATCTTGGTCATTTGTTTTCGTCGAATTTTTTTCCTTCTCTTTTCTTTCGTCTGTGTTTCATGTTTTACTGCCCTCTCTCTTTATCTCTTATACTCTTTCTCCATCTTTCGTTCGCGTTTTACCCGTGTGTTTTTTTATTTCGTTTTGTTCTGTATTTTCTCTTTCATTTTCTCTTGTTTTCTTTTTTTCTTTCATTTTCTCTCTTTTTTTTTTTCCGTTTTTCACTCTGTTATCTATCCTCTTATTCTCTCTTTAGGTTCTTTTCGCTTTGTTCTCTTTCTCTTGTTTTTCTTTTTTTCGTTTTTTCTCTTCTCTCTCTCTCTCTCTCTCTCTTCTCTCTCTCTCTTTCTCTTTCTGTCTGTCTATCTCTCATTCTGTTTTCTTTTTGTTTTTATTTTCTTTTTTTCCTTTGTTTTTTCCTTTTCTCTTTCATTCTCTCTTGTTTTTCTTTTATCCGTGTTTTTTTTTCTTTCATTCTCTCTTGTTTTTCTTTTATCCGTGTTTCACACTTTAGCCCTCTCTCGCCTCTCTCTCTTTCTTTCCTTCTCACTCTCTTTCTTTCTCTCTGTCTATCTCCATTCTCTCATTCGCCTTTCGTTTGTTTTTATTTTAGGTTCTTTTGTTTTTCTTTTATCCGTGTTTTCTTTAGCCCTCTTTTTCTCTTTCTTTTCTTTTTCTTCATTTTGCTCTTTTCTCGTTTGTTCTCGACTCATTCTTTATATTCTTTTCTTTTTTCTTCTTTCCCTCGACCCTATATTCTTTTTCACACCTCATTCATTCACGTTTGTTTTTTGTATTCTTTTATTCGATTTTGTTATTTAATTTTCTTTCATTTCGTCGCTTTCCCTTCGTCTATGTTTCACGCTTTCCTTTTTCAACACATTCTCTCTCGATTATTCTTGTTTCTTCCTTACTTTCTTTTATTCAGTTTTGTTCTTTATTCTTTCTTTCGCTTTCTTATTGCTCCCCCTTTTGTTTCTTATGCAGTCAACCCTTTACCTCTTCCTTCTCAAATCTCTCTCTCTCTCTTTCCCCACTCTCATTCTTTCAATATCTTTGTTTGGGTTCTAATCTTTGCCTCATTCTTCTCAAGTCTCTCTCTCACTCTTTCTCTCTATCTATCTCTCTCCCCAACTCTCTCTCTCTCTCTCTCTCTTCACTCTGATTTTTTCATTATATTTCGTTTGGATTCCATACTTTGTCTCTTCCTTTTCAACTCTTTCTCTCTCTCTCCCACTCTCTCTCACTCTCTCTGCAATTTCATTCTTTCATTATTATTCGTTTGGGTTCCACGCTTTACCTCTTTCTTCCCAACTCTCTTTTCTCTCTCTCTTTATATATATATATATATATATATATATATATATATATATATATATATATATATATATTCAGTTTTGCTTTATTTTTATTGATTTCCTATATTGATTTCATTCTCCGCTTTAGTTCGACCTCATTATCTATTTTTTCATTCTCAATGTCTATCTTTCTCTATTTATTTCCTTAGGGGCCTCCTTATTTTTTTCTGATTTTCTCTACATTTATTATTTTCTTCCTTTTCCTATTCCTTTCCCCATAAGCATATTCATGATTATCCCATTTTACATTGTGTTCATGACTTTATCCAATACCTCAGGATTCTCTCTGGTTTCCATTTTATTTTCATCTTTCACCATGTTTCTCTGGCGTTTCCTTGCGTTTCTTCATAACTATCATTTCATAAACCCCATTTTTTTTTTGTCTTTTCCTGCAAATATTTCCCTTTCTCGAACAGCATATCCACGCGTCGGTTTCCCATCATCTTTGACCTTTTCTCTCTTTTATATCCAATAATTTTTAGGAGTTCAACTCGCACAGCTCAAATCTAAAGCTGTATAAGCACACAGATTTGTTTCCCACGAGCACAGGTACGAATGCACGCACACACACACACACATTTTTATCTAGAGATTTCCGTTTCTGTTATACCGTTTCAATACCACATCTTGATAGTCTTAAACTAGGCGCACATTGACGAACTCTCAAAACACAATGCTTTCACATTTTCCTTCACGCTTTCATATGAAAAACTGAGAAAATTTCATTTTCTCTTGTCACTTATGTATCTCTTTCCAACCCATGCGCCTTGCAACGGCAGAAATGGAAAACAGACTGTGATAAGGGCTTTTAGATTACGCTGAAGGGGTTCGCATGTATGTTTATGGAGATGGTCTGGGACATATTAAAACATCTTTCCTTATCAATTCTATAGACATTTTTTTTCCTTCTTTTCTTTCACCCAAGGTCTCTTTATTTAGTTCTCTCTCTTTCACACAGACACACAGAGACAGAGATAGAGAGAGACATACATATACACACACATACACACACACAGAGACACACACACTCTTTCTCTCACTCTCCTCTTTCTCTCTCTCTCTCTCTTTTAATCTTTTATAACTTTCTTTCACGCTATCATCATTTCTATCAGACTCTCTTAGTTGAACTGTCTCATATTCATTCTACTGGAGTCTCTCTCTCTCTCTCTCTCTCTCTCTCTCTCTCTCTCTCTCTCTCTCTCTCTTTCTTAGTAGATTTTCATTTTTTTCCCTGGCAGTCATCCTTTTACCTTCTGTCTCGCTATTTCTTCAATTTTACTGTCTACTTCTTTATTTTTCTCCCTTTTTCGGTCATTTCTTCTTTAACAATCTCTCTAGATTTGTTCATCTTTTTTCATCACTATCGATCCTTTTTTCTATAATACTCTATATTTCTCACTCAATAACTTTTCTCTCTAGGTATATATATATATATATATATATATATATATATATATATATATATATATATATATATATGTTTTAGTCTTTTTTTTTTTTTCAAGTAATCACTTTCTACTGTCTCTCGAGATGTATTTCGTCTTTTTTTAGCCAAAATGTTTATCCTCTCCACCTCTAGATTTTCAAACATACATTTTCTTTTTCTCCCCAGTTTTAATCATTCTCTATTTTTTGTATAGACTCTCTCTTTTATTCCTTATTTTTCTTTTTATCTTCTCTCTCTCTCTCTTTTTCTCTTTATTCTTTACGTTATTTCCCATTATTTTTCCGTTATCACCTTTCTTTTAAAGTGCTACTCATATTTCTCCCCAACCTCACCGTTTCTCTTTCTCGCTTCTTCTTTATTTTCTTCCCCACCACTTTCCTTCTCCTCAGCCCAATCCATCAACACATAACTCCCGCTCCCGCTCAGCCCTTTCTTTCTTTCTTTCTTTCTTTCTTTCTTTCTTTTCTTTTCTTTTATTATTCTAATATTTTTCTCTGTTTCTTTCTCCTCTTTATTCTAATCGACCACCTGCGTACCCTCCACAAATTCTCATCACAAACTCCCACCTCAGATCGAAGATCAGCCTGCCAAATGAAATATCATTTCAGGCTAAGTTTACCTTCCCACCATTTGTGCAGACATTTCTTTCTGTTGAGCACCCATAAATTTTTATTAAAAAAAAAAAAACTCTTACCCGTATTCATTTCTCTGTTATTCACACGCATCACATCATGTATTTTGCGTTTCACGTATTATTATTTACAAACCAAATACGTTACAACTAAAAATTGATTTTATTTTAATAATAATAATAATAATAATAATAATAATAATAATAATAATAATGTTAGACACATTATTTCCCCTTGCGTAAAAAAGCAGGCTGATTTTGAAAGCTTGGTATTACAATGAATTTTAAAATTGGGGTTTAACATGATAAACTGTGACACAAAATATCTTTTTCCAAGCCACAACTGTTTTGTGAAGGAAAGAGTTTAAAACATTAAGTTTAGTTTCAAAATCGTAGCTTCGGGATTTCATTCCGTTCTTCAGTGAAAGTCATAGAAGCACGGCCTTATAAAATTTATAATATAGCGAAGATTTGCATGACACAAACACATTATCATTAAATCTTTTTACAATAATATAAGAGCTTCATTTACTTCAAAGGGACATTATACTGAACACTTTAGCTATATGAGGATGTTGTAAGTTATAAAGTGCAGTAGCTTCAGTGCGATTTTTAATAAACAATGCAAATTTAAACATTGTCTCTAATAATTTGTGTCCATCAGAATTATAGTGTTATATATATGTTTATATTTTTTTTATAATTATGATCTAACGAATGATCTAACATATCTTATTCATCGATAAGACTTTTTTGTAATCTTTTACAATTGTTTACACAGTTTTTACTTATTGAATACAATAAAAATACATATTTTACTTGTGGTGATTCATAATCAAAATTCTGATTTCAATATATTTTCCATTCATTTTATCTAATACAAAAAACATCAATTTTATTTGGATTTATTCTTGAAGTAGTAAATTTTGAAATTAGTTTGTAAGCAAAACCCTGTGGAAATTAGGTGTTTCTGTACATTTTTTTTCATAAGATTTTAATATTAAATGTTCAAAATTAATTGATAAAAGCCATTTTTTAGTTTGACGATTTCTCATGAAGCCCCAGCTTTTGCTGTATCGAGTGCAATGCTGATTTTCTAAAGGACGTGAAAAATCAACATTTTCATCTAGAATATATATATATATATATATATATATATATATATATATATATATGATGTATGAACGTTGAATGTTATAACTATGATATTTTATGTAAAAAAGAGAGTTATCCCTGTTGCCACTTAACGTATTTACTTAATTTCAAATTTTTACGATATGAATGATGTAAATTATAAATAATTAATTATAATATTTTAGGTTTGCTTGGTTGGTTAGTTTTACGGCATATCAAACACAGTTGGTTATTTAATGCCAACAACATTTTCATTGTTGGTAATATTTTTTTCCCAAAACATCTATTTCTGGTAATATTTTTTCCATCGCTGGCAACATTGCTTTTATTTTTCAAAAAAATGTATTGCTGGTAATATTTTTTTTTTATACAAATTATTTCTGGTATGAAAACCTATTTTTACACTTTCATAGTGTTTAGATCCGAGTTTGGGGGTTAACTATTTTCCCATAGCTGGGACCCTAACAGGTGCTACCACCCCGTGTCAGAGTAGATCTGGGAACACTAGCAATTAAAAGGTGGTTCCGCGCTCCTCAAAGCCTCCTGATTAGAGGCGTTGCTGTCGGGCTTAGTTTATCGTCTTACCCAGGATGCAGATGCAGTTTATCGCCATACCCAGGACGGAATATTTTAGGAAACAATTATTAAATAAACAAGTCTTGACACACAATTCTATATCATCACCACGAGAACGCGAATCACATAACGGTCAGATCGTATTCAGCCCCTGAAGATTGCAGGCTCGCATTGAACTCCGAGTAGTGCTACCGTCGTTGGGTATTATGCATATTCACTAATATATACTTAATAACTCTGCTATATATAACATTGAGCACTGTACTTATAACACCTGAGAAAGTTATATACATATGTACGTGTAAGCATATGTACGTGGATGTATATATTTTATCATTCACCTATATATATATATATATATATATATATATATATATATATATATATATATATATATATATATTTGCATATATATATTTTGTTAGTTGTTTACTCGTGTCGGGTTTTTTTCTTGGGGCTTCAAACCTGTATCTCGCCGATTTTTTTCGACAGACTTTCATGTTTGTAGCTCTTTCTTTTTTTAAAACCTTTTTTTCCTCGAGATTGATTTGATTATTGGCAAATCAAAAATTCGAGGGTTTTTCGAAACGAGAATATTTATCTATATCTGTATATATATATATATATATATATATATATATATATATATATTTTGCATATATATATATATATATATATATATATACTTTGCATATATATATATATTTGCATATATATATATATATATATATATATATATATATATATATATATATATATATATATATATATATATATATATATATATATATATATATATATATATACTTTGCATATATATATATATATATATATATATATATATATTGCATATATATATATATATATATATATATATATTACATTATATATATATATATGTTTATATATATATATATATATATAATATATATATATATATATATATATTAAGAAATGGACAAGGTCCGACAATTTATTTATTAAAAGACATTTTTTTTATGTTTAACGTTGTTATTTTATAGATACAAGTATTTAAGCAAATGCTCTGTTTATGATAAACAGTATTAAATAACATTTACCGGCCTGAATGTCCGAGAAATTTTCATAGAAAAGGTAAGGCGCGTCAGCGTATATGACGGTTCCGTATAGGATGCAGGTTCGAATCCTGTCAAAGAACGAATATTTTCTAAGAAAATTTCTCGGACATTCAGGCCGGTAAATGTTATTTAATACTGTTTATCATAAACAGAGCATTTGCTTAAATACTTTTATCTATAAAATAAAACAACGTTAAACATAAAAAAATGTTTTTAATATATATATATATATATATATATATATATATATATATATATATATATATATATATATATATATATATATATATATTGCGTTAGTGTGATCGGGGAACGTCTCAATTCTAATTCAGTAGTCCACTGGTTTATTTATTCATCAATTTTCGGGCCTTAGATATAACAGCCACGCCAGCAGGTCCACACAATTTCTAATCAAGTCGAGAAATGCCTCCCGTTAGTTTGTTGACTCTAATAACCTCAGTTTTTATCGCCATCAATAAATTCACTAAGAGATCGTTGACCAAATTCTATAAATTCTAATAGTGCTTCCTGGAACGAACTCTGAAATGGCTGTGTTTCTTAAGGACTTAGTAGATAATGGCTCTCCACAGATTCCCATACATTTATTATTTTCGAAATGTATGCCTTCGTGCGTTGTATAGTTTGTTTGTTTTTTTTAAATTAATTCACCCTGAGTTAGGCGATAATGCCACTAAGAAGCAAGTAGCTATTTAATATCCTCTTACTTACGTTACTGTCTTCGGGCAGAGTGCAACTCAGTGGCGTTTCCGTCCGCGAACAGAGACGCACGCGGGAAAAATATTGCGCGTTGTCCAGTGCCGGGGAAGAGCTGCCCGCGGCTATACCCCTCTCATTGCACTAGAAAGAATAAGATCCCTAGTAATATTGATGCCAACACAACCGATGGTTGCAAGTGCTGGGTAGTTTTTACTCCTGGTTGTATGAGCTCGGGTACCCTACTTTATACCCAACCTAGTGTCATATCACGTCGCCGTGGGGAGGCGGGTAAATACCTACTCTGATATTTTAGATTAAGTATGCAGGATTTATTACGAATTTCAGGATCTTAACTGAGGGAGAAAACTGCAATGCTCTTCCAAAATTTAAAGAAGTTTTCAATATGCGCTTTTAAATGAAAGGTATGTGGTGAGCAGGAAACGATTGCCATGGACTGGTGATTAGAATCTAAAAAATGTGCTGGTTTTAAAGATGCTTCGGTAGAAAGCTGACTGTGAAAAGTCAAGTTCCCCAAGTGCAGGAGCAACGGAAAAAGATTCATTATTGCTAAGTGACCTTATTTAAAACAGCTGCCATTTCTTTTTTCAGATTTTATTTACGACAGCTGTTCTTGTTATGTCTTCGAACAGCGGGTCCCTAAGAGATTTTTAGCGTGTCTCTATTTTGTGTGTGTTTCCGTGTATGTGTACATGATTATATGTGGTCTATTTTCTGCAATTCATGTGTTTGCGTTTAAATTTGCGTGCTATTTACTATTTGTTTGCGCTCTGTTTCTGGTAGTGTGTCTGCGTGTGTGCCTTATTTTGTGTATGTGATTTTTTGAATGTTTTATGTGTTAACACGTACCTAGTTGGTATTTTTTATAATTTTCATACGCGAGACTAACATTGTTCTTTAATGAAACGAATCCTGGTTGTCTAAAAAAAATCTGTTCTAATGCTTTCTGAATATAACCAAAAAATTACATCAATAAAAATAGTCAATCAATAATTATAGAAAAATCTTTTTTTTCTGTAAATACAAAAAGCATTAAAAAAAATAACTTTCTAATAGTAATAATTTGTTTTCATACCCGTCACAATTCCATATTCAGCAATGTGTCGTAAACTTTTTATTCAGATTTACATTTAATAAGCAACATTATATAGATTTGAAGTATAAAAATTGGCCGTCGATATGACAAGGATGAAAACAAATATAAAAACCCGTTCTCTGATAGTCAGTAACCCATTGCATTTAGTGGCTTTATTCTCTTGCTCGAGGTGAAATGATTTAATACAAACGGGAAGTTCTGTAGATCTATGATCGCCGCATTTACGGCACCAAGAAGAAGAAGAAGAACAACAACAACAACAGCAGTAGCACGAGTTCAATACCTTGGTCAGTCAGTGTTGTTTATATATTCTGATTCAAAGGAAAAAGCGAAAAAAGTATCGTCACTATAAATTATTTGATAATTCTAGCAGAGATAGTGTAATGAAAATAATCTGACGACTGAATTAAACGTTCGATTTGAAACTAATGCAATTGACACCTGAAGAAAACTGGAGGCTATAAGGATTGAAATGAGGTCACCGTTTCAAATAATTCTGTGTATAACAATTCCAATTATCTATTGGTTTATTCCTCACGTTTCTCTTTCATTTGCCTGACTCCCAGACAAATACGAACCCAAACATTGTAATGCATTCTTTCTTAGCTTATCTGAGCTGCTTTACGAAACTCTCAGTCAGTCTGCCTCTGTTATTGTCGACCGTTCCGTCCTCTTCATTGTCAGCTCTTCCAATTTGCCTTGATCGAGACCGCCTGCTGTTACTTCAAACGTTGGCTTTTCCCCGTGATCTTCTTCGTAATTAAGAAACAAACTATTTTTGCCAGACAGCGTTAAAACCCGGAATGGCTCTTTACAGAACGTCACACTTGTTCGGAAGCCATTTATTTAGATTGACACTCGTACGAGGGTTGGGTCTATATTGGATAGCTTCAGTACGCCTCGACCGAATTTTCAAAGTAGCAATGGAGGCAGTGCTTGTGAAAAGAAACGAAGAATGAGGAGTGAGAAGACGAAGCATGGATTTTCTTTTGTAGAATGTTAAAACTGAAAAGAAAAACACATAGATATCGAGAGATATCGAGAGAGAGAGAGAGAGAGAGAGAGAGAGAGAAAAGGAGACGAATGACGTAATCGGTTTAGGAAACAATTTCACATAAATCTTGGACGAATGCGTACATGATCACAGCTGTCTCCCGAATAAGGAATTCGGGCAGGTGGCACATTCAAACCAATCTCCAGCTTCCAATAAAGAAATAATAACTTTATTTTTTTTTTCTTTTATTAGTCTCGGTATAAGATAAACAACCAAATTAGCGGATTTGTCCCTGTACCATATTTTTATCATTGGAAGTGAAAAATAAAAATTAAATACATTTAGCTAAAGTAGATGTGCTTGTACTGTAACAGTTATCGCTGCGTAAAGAAGAAATCGGCAACCCAAATAAAAAAAATACAAATTCCGCCGAATTCGTTTCCTTCACTTTCGCATTAATATCCACAGGGAAATTCTTGAATAGTCGCATCCACAGGTTCAACAACCGGAAGTAGATTATCTCCCTTGATTGATAACGTTTTTGTTACGAATTTCTACGTACCAGTGTTTTTCATTTCCAACAAAATGTTTCAAAATTTATTTATATATAAAGTAATTGTGGCTAGATAAGACGATTTGAAGACCAACCTTCTCCTATCCTCTCCTTTTGGCTGTGTACCACATTTTTGTTTTTTAAAATAAATATTACTTTCTTCTATAGTAACTAGACTTTATGAAATTTAAGCGCAGTATTTGATTAGAAGCAAGGTCATTTTACAGTGTAGATGTCTAGATGAAACCGTAAGTTTATTCTTTGGGATTTTACGCTTGTGGAAGCCTTTGCCACCTTATTACTTCCCAGTTAAGTCTAATCTTCAAAAAATTAAATGCAATGTCAATCGTTATCAACTGTCTTCTTGATTCTTCTTCTTTTTTTGTTATCTCCACTTAACAGCGGTTTTTTTCTTCTATTCTCAGTAAGCCTTCTTGCATCTAAGTGGTTTTATTGCCTTGTTTGGTGTTAATGATTATAGAAAAGTGAAAGCCTCACAATTAACAACTAAATTGTAGATCGTAGGCAAAATTCTTTCTTGAAATTACTTTAACGTTCACAAGCAATTATGCATTAAATTCAAAATCTGCTCTAGAGCAGTGAGTTCTACTTCAATAACTTTTCTCTTCTGGTAAGGATAATTTCAGTTTGGAGACTGATTACGAATGTTATATTAAAAGCTTTATTTAAGAACTTACTGACATGTTTTTTTTTAATAAGTTTTAATCGGTTAGAATAATTAGTCTGTGTTTGAAAAAAAAAATACCGACTCGAGAAGTTAATTGAAAGTGCCTAGAGCAATTTGCTAATTTTCAAATTTTTATTCTGCCTCTTGTGTGAGACGACAAAGTTCGTCGTAGGAGGAAAGACGACGGAATCAGGTTATGTCACTGAAATCAATTGACGCGTTTTTGTTTTTTTAATGAAAGTACCGTGTCGATTAACCCTTTCACTGTAGAGGGTATTTTAGTGTGTTTCGTGGACGATCCAAACGTTCGTGTTTGTTTTCAGATTTATAGCTATTGCACGATAACTTGGGTTATTTGGCAAATAGAATGTGCTGATATATATTGACTTTCCATGCGTAGCTTGGATGTGACACAAGGCCGAAAATAAGAGGCACCTAGTGAGGATTGAACTCACTACTCAGTCGTAATTGTTCTAGCGAGACAAAATTGCTAACCCTTACACCATCTCGCGGTGCCCAATGTGCAGATATACAGTGTTTCATATAATAATGAAGTGATGTGCAAAACGTACAAATCATAATTTATTTACACTACACTCTGTGCAATCATATGTGACGCAAATGTTATAATCATTTCAATAAAGTGGAAACATAAATATCTTTCATTTGAGAACCTACATTATCATACATGATGCTCAAAATACTAGATTAGGCCTTTCCTCAGATGTCCTGCTCAATAGTAGATTCTCGTGTGCACCATAATGCATGGGCGTGGAAGTCATATGCCCTTTACATCACATCCGATGCGCAGGACAAGCAAACGGTTAATCACTCATATTTAACATTCGATTTTATACAACCGCTGATTTCGTCAATCTCCGAGAGTTCCACAAGCGAGAAGTGCGAGGGAAGAAACTATTAGCATAGAACTTACAATTACATCTAACCATTTCAAAGGTAAAATCTAGCTGCTAATCTAGTACTGCACTAAAATACTTCATGTCGGGGTACCAAATAGGAAACTCATCAGAATAATTACTATGAAAGTATCTATAGAAGCAAGTGGTTACTGAGTGTGAAAGAATATGATAAAAGCATTATTGCGGAGAGAGAACAATAAAATAAGTAAAAATAAGACGACAAAAATAACGATTGACATAGCATTTAGTCTTTTGAAGATTAAACCCAACTGGAAAGCCAGAGACTAGAACTGAGTTCCCCAAGCGAGAAGTGCGAGAAATCTGTTGGCATAGAGCTTATAGCTAGATCTAGCAAATTCATGTGTAAATCGCTGAGACCTAACTGACAATCTAGTACCGCGCTTAAATTCCTTGTCGAAGTAGTAAAGTGGAAAGCTCATCAAAACACTTACCATTAAATCTTTTTAGAAAGCCGATTTGAAAATCAGACAAAACATTCCCATCTTGCGCAGCATAATCTTCTTATTATTATTTTCTCTTCTTTGTACAGAAACCAGACTAAGCTTAATAAAGAAAATGCGCAAATAACAGATGCGAAGTGGAAGGGTTAGGAAGGAGAATTAACCATGTAAAATCGTTAAGTTCATCTGTGAGAAGCGAAAAACAAACAGAAAACAAATTTCGAAGAAGAAGAAGAAGAAGAAATAACTGAGAGAGATCGACAGTGAAAGGCTTTTCGTTTTAAATGGCGGCAAAAACGAAGGTGGATTTAAACTTAACACATCACAAAGGATGAGTGTAACTAAAAACGGAAGCTGCTCTTCCCTGATCGTCTACCCATTTTATCCCTTACTGCACTCTGCGTACCCACATAAATCCTTTTTCCGACTTCCTCATCCTTCAAGCCTAATACCAGGTCCTCCCCACTTCCAGTTCGTTTATGTCGATAAATACCACCTTTAAAACCAGCCACTGAAGGGGAAGAAGCGCGATCGCCATATTGCAGTGGCTCTTATAGTAGCATAAATCAAGAGAAGATACAAAGAATGCTGCACAAATCGGGAAGGGGGATGAATACTTAAGATTTAGTGGAGGTCTGCATTAACTCACATGTGTGTATATGCATATAGAGCGCTCTGTGCATTCATGTGTATGATTACGAGAACACGGAATATCCAGAAAGAAATGAAAGAAAAGACAATTAAAGAAACGTAAGCATGAATTTTTAGCGAATCATTTGCGGACTGAATTATATTCTCAATAATTTTCTACAAGTTTAGAACAAAAACGAAAAGCCCAAACGAATGTGTATATCGGTAATGAGAAATTTAATCAGATTGGTATTTATAACAACAGTTATTCATACAACTTCATGGCTTGTGCGATCATGCCCCTCCACAACTTCCTATTAGCTCTTAGCGATGTTTACTTTTGACTCTTCTTCCCATATCCTCATCTAACATTTATTTGTACAATCTAGTTAGGCTTAGGTCATATCCCGTTAAAAAAAATAACGGGTCTCCCAAGTTAAGCAACGTTGAGCTTGGTCATTACCTACAAAATTTCTGAAAATCGAAAAATATTGTCTAACTTTAAATAACCCGCAAAAGGTTGATAAGCCGTAAAAAAGAACAAATCAATTAATTGAGTACGCAAACCAGTACACAAAATAAATTTGATTTAAAATACAAGTCAAATACGGACAACCATTAAAGATAACGTTTGAATTATTGTTATTATTATTCATACACAATAATAATAATAATAATATATATATATATATATATATATATATATATATATATATATATATATATATATATAGATAGATAGAGATAGATAGATAATATTAGTGGTTAACGTACACATTCACACACACACACACAAGCACACACACACACACACACACACACATATATATATATATATATATATACACATATATAAAATATATATCAATATATACACACATGCATATACATATACATATATATATATATATATATATATATATATATATATATATATATATTCCAAGAGAATAGAATAGGTAGAACTCAATGTCCAGGACAGAGTAAGAATATAATAAGAAGAACTAAAAACTAATATTCCATGGTTATAATTTATTACATTGGAATGGTAATTACTATCAATTCCTCAGGCCTACAAATTCAAATTTTCTGATTTCTTTTTGAACTTGAAGGCCTGATGAATTGGATCGTAATTACCTTTCCAATGTAATAAATTATAACCATGGAATATTAGTGTTTAAGTCTTTTTATATATATATATATATATATATATATATATATATATATATATATATATATATATATATATATATACACAAAACACACATAAGGTGATTGATAAGTAACTCGCTATTTTATGTATGACGGAGTCCATCATACATAAAATAGGGAGTTACTTTTCATTCACTCTCCATATTATCACTTTAAACGTTATTTCTATGAAGGTTCATATTTTCTTTAATATGCTTCACGAAAATAAATATGCAGTTTAAAATAAAACAGAAAATCTACTCAAATATGGGTATAAAAATAATCTTTAAAATGATAAAAAAAATGTCAGCTTAATCAATAAAAAATGAATTACTCCTTTTTCTATATATATTCTTTGATAATTAGTCTGGATAATTCAAAAGAGGATATAAATCCAATGAGATCTCAATGTAAGAACAAAGCAAATATAATAATGATGAAAGCGGAGACTTTAGAAATCTATGGTAATATTTTATTTCGCGAGATCAAATCGATCACCTCTCATTAGACTAAACAATTTCACATCAATAAACGAATTTTAGATTTATCCTGGCACAAGCGAAAAAAAAAATTTTTTTTTCAAGAATAACAAGGGAAGATATAGATTTTAAAGTCTTTATATGGGGGAAGGGAAAGAGAATAAGATGGGAAAATATAGGTTTTAAAATTGTGTGTTAATATGAGACGAGATCGTTTTGATCTCATGAAATAAAATATTACCATGTATTTCTAAACTATCCGTTTTCAACATTACACACACACACACACACACATGTATATATATATATATATATATATATATATATATATATATATATATATATATATACGACGAAGTGGAAAAAGTTTACTTGTGACGCGTTTCGTTTCTCAGGACTTCATTGGATCAAATTTGTTATGTTGGTAGGACTACACATGCGCACGACAGATTTTCAAAAGACGATAACAAACTCTATTGTACCTTAAGTGCTATGTGTCTTACTCTTTGATTTGTCGGGCCAGCTTAAATGATTTTGAATTCTGTTGTTAAGATTATTTATTCAAGAGACTACAAAGTTTAATATTCATGATATAGAGACGTTTCTTTTTTTTGTATCTTGGTCTTGTTTACATTATTGAATAAAGAATTGTAAAATCAAATTAAAAAAACACACACGAAAAAGTAGGAATCTCAACAATTAACTAGAAATCTGATTTTGTCACCCATTTTATCTGCTTCTTTGTTTGGGTAAATGCATGTGTTTAAGTGTCTATTTATGAGAATATATTCTTTGTCCTTCAAAACAACCTGCGTATTTTTCTATATTTCAATTGTTTAATCAATAATCAAAACAAAAAAAAAATATGCGGAATCTCTCCTTCTGAAACGTGTAAGAGCGTGTGACCTTTGTCCTCTTTAACCTCTCCGTCTTACAAAAGACCCCAATTAGCTATTTTATATGCGGTTTTATGCGAGGGAATTCCCCCAGAGCTGACGTCAGCAATCTTCGAGAATGGCACGCATTCATGTGGATACGCCAAGAAGAAAATGGAATAGTGATGGTGGCAGACGAAGAGGAGGAAAAAGAAAGAAAAGTGGTAGGAGTTATAGAAGGGAGACAGAGTAAAAGAGAGACGGAAATTAAATGTCTCGAAAGAGAAATTTGAGAAAATTATGTAGATATATGAACAAGGAAATTATTGAGAATTTTATCAAATCTTCGCTTCCTTTCTAATCTTTCTATCTCTATCACTTCCTCTCTTACACAAGTTCTTGTTTTCTTTCTTTTTTTCTCTTTGTCACTAAGCTAGTTCTTGTTTAACTTTTTTGTTTTCCCTTTGTCGTTATTGTAACGTTTTTAAAGATTCTTTTTCTTTTGCTCTTTCTGCTAGTTTTTTGCTTTCCTATCTTTCTTTCTCCTTCTTTTCTTCTAGTTTTTCTCCTCCTTTTTCTCATTGTCTTTCTGAACGTTCTTGTTTACCTTCTTTGTTTTCCCCTCTTCATTCTATTTTCTTTCTTTTTCTCCTTGTCTTTTTACTAATTCTAGATTTCCTTCTACATTCCCTCCTTCTTTTTCTATTTTTTTTTCTTTTTTATCTCCTTTTCTATTCTGTTCTTTTTTTTGCTTTTTTTTTCTACTATTTCCAGTCAGAAAATATTTTTAGATTGTAATAAATTTTTGGAGATAATTATTTACTGATCAAGTCGTACTAATTAACCCATAGCTGGGGGGAATAGGTGGATTCATACTTTTCCCAATGTTATTTGTACGTAAGTGAATATAACACCTCCAACCGGAATTGGAACTCAGCTCTCCGATTTCCAATTCCGAGCCGTTATCCATTACACCAACCGCTCACCCAAGTTTCACACGTACAGGTGCTGACCAAGCTCGACGTTGCTTAATTTCGAGAATCATATGAGAACCGATGGCTTTTATGCCCCAAAATAGAAAAATGAATCAAATATAGAAAAATAATTTTGTTCATTATTTCACCTGTAAATTCCACAAATAATAAAATTGAGTGACATTTAGCTAATCAGGAAATATAAGATATAATAATCGATTGTAAAACAATTAAAAGTTAATCAAAGTAAATCAGACAGCTAACGTTGCGTTATAAACAGGATTCGACCAAATAGAAAGTAAACAACACTCCCGGAAATACAATGGTAAAACATTTTGAAGTCTAAAGAAAATGTTTATTTCAATCGTAAGGGAATGGATATTATTGCTTTTATACAATAATTGTGGCACAAAGTCGAAGGGAAAAAGCTGGTCAAGAGTGACTATCCTAGTTCTACTTAATCGCAATCACGACCCAATCAAACAATCCCCACAAGAACTTGTCCATCACCTCTCAATCCTACATGTATCATAATATTCACATATTCACTAGGGACCTACAAAACCTTCCATGATGTAAAATTTTGTAAACTTCATAACGTCTCTTTTTGGGATTTTTTTCTTTGTTTTTACCAATCGTAAGGGAGTAACTGTAAAACACATGCCCCTCACTTTTTATAGGCAAGAACACACAAATGCATGCTGGGATTTCTTTTCTCAGACAATAAAATAGGCCGATTTTCAATGCGACCTCAAGATCTGCCTTGTCTAGAAGATAAAACGCCACGTTTGCTTGTCCGAACCTGCTATGGTGTATCGAAGCTAATTCTTAGTTTGTGAACATTTTGCATATTACTGTTACTTTGCCTTGCATATATTGTTTGCTTGCTTGCTTTCTTCATATTATTTTATTTTTGCCCTGTTCCGTTTTTTTTTCTTTTTATTGCACACTCTGTTAAATTTGTTTGTTGGACAGGTCTGTTCGTTATTCTGCACCTGACCATGGCTACTCACTACACAGACAATAATAAACGAAACAACAAGGTATCCTGAAATTAAACAACACATTCTATGAAATACTATGTAACTGGAACCTACCTGATCAAAATTTTGATCTAGGAAATGCCGTTTGATTAAAAAAAAAATATTAAAGATAAGTTAATCAACTGAAGATGCTTTATAAGTACAGTATTTTTAGAAACCACTGCTGTTAGTGTCCTTCAGTCTATCAATTGTTCTTACCAAACTGGTGTTGAAACAATGTGGGATTGTGGAAAATCCTCAAAATAAATCCTCCTGCGTAAATAAAACCGGAAGTGATAATAGCAAAACAATCTTAAAAACTTTACAGTTACCATCATAATTATAAGAACTCTTTGAATTTAACGACAAACTGCAAATCTGTGCTTTCTTATCTTCACTAACTTTGGAAATAACCTTTTTCAGTCATTTTCAAACCTCTCTGTCCTCTGTGAACTGACGAAATTGTTGCGTGTCTTCCAAACTCTTTTTATTTTTTTTAAGGTGAATTTTGGAATGTTACATCAATGTCGGTCCTCAATATGTTTTCCATGTCCGTTCGTTCAATATCCATGGATACAATTTTTCAATTTGGTATTGATAAATCCATTTTCATTAATTTTACTGTTTGTTTCCAAAGCTATTAATGCTGTCTTTCTCTGATATTAATATCAAGTTCTTCTTTCATTTAGGTTTCTTTGGGACAACATATATCAATGTTAGAACTATCAGCGTCCCGAGCTAATAATTCTTGATTTTCTTCTTTCGAACATTAAATGTCCCAGTGGCAAAATCTTTCTATAGAGTTGATGGCATTTACAAAGTTTTAAATAAAAGTGGTCAACTATTAATGGTTGACAACCAGAGAAGTAATTACCTTCTCAGGCAAAATTACAGTAACATTCTTAAAAATAATAAAAAGAAACAAAATAAAAACGATCGTCTAAGTAACGAGAATCCATCTAAGTAACGCATAAAATTTAACCGCTCCAGAAAAAGAATGATCTGTGTATAATAAATCTGGTCACTGAAAATGTATGATTTTTAAACGCTGTATAGTGAGCCCGCTTATTTTTTATTATATTTTTTTTTGCAAATAGATAAATAAATAAATAAATAAATAAATAAATAAAGATTATAGGATCTTTCATTAAGGCACCTCAACGTGATGCAATGATTAGCAAGCTGGTCTCATTAGAACAATTACGACTGAGTATTGGGTTCTATCCTTACTTTATGCCCCATATTTTAGACTTTCTCGAATTGAGGAATCGGAGAGCCGAGTTCGAATTCCACTCAAAACCATTACATTCATTTATTTGCTAATAACCTTGGGAAAGGTAGGAAGACTCTTTTTCTCCTCAGCTATGGATAAATAACAGAACAGACTGAGTTTTATAGCCTTGAATGGTAACTGATTTACCGCAGAAAGAAATGGTAACCTACTGCAGAAAAAAAAACTGCCTCGATACATGATCGCCTAAGCGTGTATCACGCATGACACAAAAATGACTGACTGAATTTCCAGCGGAATCCATTACATTCACTTACGGGATAATACCCATTGGAAAGTTATGAATCCTCATCTTCCCCTCAGCTATGGGTAATTAGTTCCAGAGCTTGGGATGGCAACTGGTCTAACGGAGAAAGAAATGGCAACCTACTGCGGGAAAAATCTGTCTCGTCATCATGTATCGAAAGATACATGGTCGCCTAAGCGCGTATCACGCATGACACATAACTGACTGACTGACTTTCCAGTCGAATCTATTACATTCACGGGCTAATACCCTTGGGAAAGGTAGGATTTCTCTTATTTTCCCCCTAGCTATGGGTAAATAGTAGGACAGACCTGGTTCTATAGCCTTGGATGGCAACTGGCCTACCGCTGAAAGAAATGCCAACCTACTGCGGGGAAAAATCTGCCTTGTCAGTCATGCATTGAAAGATACATGATCGCCTAAGTGTGTATCACGCATGACACATAACTGACTGCCACATCTGAGATACGCTTAAAATCACTATGACAACTCGTATTTTAGTCGAGTATATACGACATTTGAACTGGAGCTTAGAATCTTCTCCTCACCAGTGAAACAATGGTAGACAAATTTGCAATCTTTCTCTTGTACATCTTCTCTATTCTTACCTTACTTCAATAAGATTAATTTCCTTCTTTCCGATTTATGGTGCTCTTGACTACCTCCTCCGGCATTTTCGATGAGTCATTTCTCTTTTCCTCTGCGTTCCTCCAGGAGGACATACCGATACGGGACCCCTACCGCCACCGTCTCAACCTAGAATTCCTTTTTTTTTTTCTTTTTTTTTTTTACCCTTCTAAATTGTCGCCCCGTCCCACGCTACTTCGAGCGGATCAGACAGCTTCTTCAGTATTATACTTCGCCTTCATCTTTTACACTTCCTGCATTCGTTGCTAATGCGGAGGAATATGGCGGTGCACTTTGGCGTGACGGCAAGCGTCTGGGGATTTCAGTGAAGTGAGGTCGGCTGGGGAGATAGCAGGGCCTGTAGATTATTCCAGAATGGGGTCGATAAGGGACACGACCATAGGGGGATGGGTTTAGAAACACTGAAAAGGCGGACGATATTTTACTATGATGACGGACTGTTGGCTTTTAAGAGTTGATTCGTTTGGTGCGGTATCGGGAAAGATGGATCAATCCTGAACTTGATAATAATGGGATACTTTAGCTAGGGAAGATGATAGTAATCTGTTGAATGTCTTCCGTTTTATCAATAGAGGTTCGTAATACGCATCAAATGATTCTTCATTTATTTACCGTTTTATTCATGTTCTTTTAAATTTCTATCTTTGTGATTAATGTATTCATCTCCGTTGCTTACTTTAGAGGCGTATTTTTGTTTCCCTTGACATCAATTGATTTCTTTTTTCACCATTAAAATGTATTAACAAAAATACATTTCTTGTAATTTTATTATTAATAAAGTTAAAGAGATCTTAATAATAAAATATAACCAAAAATGGCGTGGCTTACGCACACATCATTTTGAAACATTGTTTCCCGTACAATCACTGATGTTAAGCAACGCCGAACTTGGTCAGTACCGAGATGGAATACCAGGTGATGTAAGCTTCGTTGGGCCGCTGGTACAATGGATAATGGTTCGGAATTGTTTATCGAGGAACTGAGTTTCAATTCTTGATGGGTTCGTTATGTTTACTTATGCGCAAATCCCCTTTGGGAAACGGTATGAATTCACTTCTTCTCCCCACCTATGGGTTAATTAGTAAGACTTGTATTACTAAATGATTACTATTTAAAAAATATTCTTGCAATCTAAAAATATTTTCTGGCTTTAAATAACCTGCAAATGGTTGATAAGCCGTAGAAAACGAATCTATCGATCTCCAAAATTGGTGCGTAGTAATTAAAATGAAAGTATTTGATAGAAATAATTTTCAGCATTTTTATATCTATTTGCTTCCTTTACCGTTTCTCCCTGATAAGCGAAGGAGTCTTCTCCTGTGTGATGTTTACTTTCACGAGGTGGCCAATAATGACTCTCCAATTCTTCATCTCCTGGGTATGACGATAAACTACATCCACGTCCCAGGTAAGACGATAAACTACGTCCAATAGCAAGGACTCTGATAATACGTTTTTGAAAAAATAATGTTGCCAGCTGTACGTTTTTGAAAAAAATATTATTACCAGCTATACGTTTTTGAAAAATAGAATAAATAATAATATTGCCAGATATACATATTTGAAAAAAAAATATTACTGGCTTTTCTTTTTTTCAAAAAAATAACATTACCAGCTATATGTTTTTGAAAAAATAATATTACCAGTTATACATTTTTGAGAATAAAAATATTAACAGAAATAGATTTTTGACAAAACAAAAATATTAGCAGGAAAAAAAAAATGTTGTCGGCATTAAATGACCCATTGAGGTTTTGATATGCCGTAAAACAAACCAAACCAATTCTACATCTTTGCTAGTTCTATAAGTAATTCTTCCCCTTCTTCTATTCATCTTTGTCGATGACCTAACATCCGTTCAGGCAACAGATTACCGGCATTAATTCCAACTCCTCTTGTCCTGTCTGTGTTAAAATCTCTAGGCCCTCTTTCCTCATTAGGTCTATCAAAAAATTCTGACCTGTCTTTCAGTTTGTAAATATATCTTTTCTTGGGATCCCTATCCTATTTAAACAATCCTTCTTGCTTCCATGTACATAAAAGATTCAGTTGGTAATTCCAACGTATATCACCTGAAGAAGGCAGGAGTGTACAACGGCCGAAACGCCACCTGCGAATATGACGATAAAGATGAGGACAACAGTTCCAGCAATGTAAATAGTGTAAAAAGTTTTACAAGGTTTTATAAATTTCAACCGAAAGTAGACATGAGGTTTCGGTGAACGAATGTTTCCTTATAAGGAAATACCTAATATTAGCATTATTATGCCTACGTATTATGATTAGATTCGTTTGTCCTAAGTTAGAAATGTACTTATAAGTTTGTAATTATTTTGGTATATATACAGTCTGCCAATCAAAAATGCTGCCGTTCGTGCATTCGCTCGGACTGCCGATAAGAATGACGTGACAGATGTCTCCTAAAACGTATAACATCTCCATCAGTGTCTCAACACTCTCCAGCTTCTCATCGACTCTCCGCCATTGGCCACTCGAATCTTTGAAACAGTTACACCCTTCTTACTTGGCGGTTTTCCCTGGAGACCAAGCGACATCAGATTTCTTTTAATCCGTTAAAACCTCTTACAGTACAGAGTTAATAACGCTGTCTTCTAAAGAGATTCAAGTTGTCTTTGGTTTCTAATTCTTCCAAGAGCTATTCGAGCCTCGTTTGGTAGTCTTCCAAGCAAGGTAACGATGGAGAAAATAATTGTTTCATATTGTAGTATTTTAGGATTCTCTAGCAAAGGTCAGATGGAGAATTTTACCTTGCCATAATTCTTAGTTTCTACAGATTGCTTCGAGGTAGCCTGCGTTGACATATATACAGCGATCAAATTCCCCGATGTATAGACTGTAATCTAGTACCAAGGCCAGCGGGAAGTGAAGACAGTTCGAGCCCGTTCTTGCTACACTTCTTATCTATCTATCTATCTATCTATCTATCTATCTATCTATCTATCTACGCCACTTCATTATCTATCTATCTATCTATCTATCTATCTATCTATCTATCTCACTTCCTTATCTATCTTGGGTATAAGTAAGCAGCAAATATTAATTCAAACTTTCTTTTAAAATAGATAGATAGATAAATAAATGAAAACAATGATATATATATATATATATAGATAGATAGATAGATAGACAGACAGACAGACAGATCAGAAGTGTAAAAAGAACGCTGGTCTTCGTACTAAATTACAATCCATACATCGGGGAATTTAAGTCCCACGATATCTACACTATTTTTAATAGTGTAGATATACTGGTGTATTTATTTATATCTATCAGTGGAAAATAGCTTAAATGATTGTTGTTATTATTATTATTATTATTATTATTATATTCTTTCTCTTAGCACGACCATTACGGCTTACCTCATAGATAATAGACTATTCCGTTTTGATCACGTAGAAAGCCAAACGACATATTAGAGATGCTATATGGCTTCAGTGACAAAATGAAAAGAAAAAAAGAAAGAAGTGGAGACAGACGCGATTAACATCTCATAAATAATGAATTATTCCGTTTTGATCGCATGGAAAGTCAGAAAAGACATCTCAGAGGAGCTATATGGCTATCATGAGAACGAAGGAAGGAAGGAAGACGGGAACGTTGCATTCAAACGTCCGTTTGAGTGAAATGAAAAAAAAAAACCTCAATTTCAAATAGTTTCATTTGTACCCGCTTACTTCTTAAAATAACCACCAGCATTCATATTTATGAATGTTGTTGCAATATTTTTGTAAAGTTTTTGAGCTTTCATATTTAGCGATCCGATAGGGAAATTTCTACCGATATTTTCTTGTTATAGACCTCGCCATGGGCTTATTCAATCACTAACTTAAGGATTAAGATTCGCCATGAAATGTAAATAAGAAAATCATGAAATTTTCGCGGGTAATTCTAGTTTGTATTATTATTATTATTATTATTATTATTGTTAATCTTATTATTAATTTATTTCCTTTGATTTCTGGTGTGGACACATTTCCTTCCGGGTCCCGCCCTGAGACCTAAAGTTAGAAACGGCATCATGACACTTTCCACTGCAGAAAAAAAAAATTACATAGATAAAATCCTTCGTAAAGTGTGGGCTGTGCTTG
>CAHIKZ030000223.1:3262500-3280000 GCA_903632075.3 Acanthosepion pharaonis
AAGTCTTGAAGATTGAGAGCTGCTTTTTTAGACCCCACATGAAATTAATACCTATGGGATTTTAAGTGTTTGAAATGTTTTAATTAATATTAATTTTGCTCTGTCTTTGTCATAGAGCTATCCTGGATCTAATCTATATCCTACTGGAAATTCCATCCGGTTTACTATTTGTAAAATATATATATATATATATATATATATATATATATATATATATATATATATATATATATATGACGTGTGAAGGTGTCAGAGAAAGCAAAAGGAAGCATGGAAGTAAGTAGATATGTTGAAGGAAAATTTCTATCGATCTACGAATAAAATTTATGGCGTGAATATTTAAAACTTATTGCGCTGAAGAGTTTGTTGGCATGAACGTGCTTTTCCGCTCTTTCTGATTTCACTCCGTTTTCCTATCGACGTCCTTATGTGAACAGTTTTTGCGTGCCAAGCCGACATCAAGCCGAAGCGGACGTGGCTCCGTGCGTGTCCGAGTGTATTTATGACACCGGACACGCACGTGCGTGCCCTTACGCGCATGTCATTTGGGGCAATGATCAAAGAGAATATGGAGTTACGATTTGGAATCTACACGAAACCGTTTTTGAAAGTGTCAAAGGAGTCTCCGTGGAAAGCGTCATTATAAACGAATGGTTATTGGAGTGCAAATGGGAAAACGTCGACTTTGGCATGGAGCGAAATGTGCAGGAATACGGGTTGAATGCCGGAATCGAATGGACGACATTACACGAGGACCAATAGACTGATGGCATTCGTGAATAGGGAGCCAGATGGCGATAGGTGCTTGCAGAGAACAAGTGATGAATGAGACAATCTGTAATCCTAGTGAAGTGATATATTAAATGAAGAAAGCGTAAGTAAGCGACTGCAAAGAGAGAGAGAGAGAAAAAAAGAAAGATAAACTGATAACAAGAGAGTGGGATAAAGAATGAAAATATATAATTTTAAACGTTATCACCAACATGGCGGCAGTAAAGTCACTAAGACACAAGGAGTATTCTGGATGTAGAAGAATTAGGAACAGAAACATTAATTATGAGCGGGAAGGGGAGAGTGTAATCAAGAAAACAGTAGATAGAGATTGGTATTTCATTTATTTTTTTACAGCTTAAAGTTAGTTGGAAATCATGGAGCCGGATCGGATTTCCACAAACGAGAATTTCAAGAAGAAACTATTAACATAGAATTTACGGCTACATCTAGCAAAGTCAACTATGAAATCCCGATACCATTCTAGTATTGCGATTAAATTAATAGAGTCTAGGTATCATAATGAAGAGCGATATTTATTCTGATATGTACAGAAATGTGGCACAAGGCGAAATTGGGGAACAGGAAAAGGACGGTCGTGTTCTGTTTTAAAGCCACAAACACTGACCAAAACATGTAACAATATTCCTAACACCAAAACAACGCGTTCTTAAGTTTCTTACCACATCAACCATAATACCTCATTGTCTCCATGAAATTCCTAATTAAAACCCCATATGTAAAATTCATTGTCTGTAGTGGGAGGGGAACAAAGCAACAATTTAAAAACTAAACCCAACAGTGAAGAGTTTATCGGAACTATTACCATGAAAAGTATTTATTGAAAATACACAAAATGGCAACGATACTGCGTTAGGAAAGTGACTTAATCCGAGCCGACAGGTCAGGACCAATAATATTGGTGATTATTCCTTGGATTTTATGAATCAGCTCAAGGTAAATAGCCGGGGTACCCCACCATATATGACGGCAATATTCTAAGCATGGAAGAATGGTACACTTATAGAGATGTAAGATAGATTCAGAAGAGAAAAACTGTCTCGCAACACACAATGAAGCAACTTTCTTATCAATTGACCTAACAATGAATTCAATATAATCTTTCTTTGTCAGCTGAGAACATTAGCCCGTGAAGGTGTAACATGATACTTTCCTGGTGGTTAGCCATGCTGATGGAAGGTAGAGATTCATCCTTTAGATTCGAGTTAGAAATGAATAATGCTCCTATTGTTGGAAAATGTTTAAATCATCAGTTGATGATATCTGTCTCCAATGAAATATCAATTGACGATGTCAGTCGTTTACGGTTTAAGAAGACTTGCCGTTAAGAAAGATTTTCGATATTTTAATCATAGACCAATATTTATTACAGTTTTTTTTTTTAATCATGTCACCCCGAGCAAGGAAATATACCCATTAAGACCCAAGGCGTTACAGAATGTGAAGGATAAGGAAATGAAAAACATACTTATGGAGCGAGAACAATAACAGAAGATTCAATAGAAGAGTATTACATAACGGTCGACTATGCATTTAAATTTTTGAAGATTAATGTTGGCTGGAAAGCAAGAAGCCGGATTAGAGTCTCGAGAAGTGTGTCAAAAGTAACTGTTAGCAAAGAACTTACGATTACATCTATCCAATTCATCTTTCTAAGATATGTTGTCACATCGACAATATGCCAGTGAACTCAGGAGCTTAGATATAACAATACATTTTAGGATTATAGTTTTTACAAATTGCACGGCTAAGAAGAGTTACACGCAGTCAATTTATTTATGTCACTTCAATATCTATCTATCTCTCTATCTATGTCACTTCCTCATCTATCGATCTGTGATTTCCTTTATTTATATATCGAGACAATCTTGTCTATGCCATTTATTTTATCTATTTCTCTATGTCATTGCTTTTCTCTATATATCGTTCTATGTCACTTCCTTATCTATGTCACTTCCTTATCTATCTATGTCATTTCATCTATCTATCTATCTATCTATCTATCTATCTATCTCACTTTCTTATCTATCTATCTATCTATCTCATTTCTTTTATCTATCTATTTATGTATGTATGTATGTATGTATGTATGTATGTATGTATGTATGTATGTATGTATGCCATTTCTTTCATCTATCTATCTATCTATCTATCTATCTATCTATCTATCCCATTTCTTTTATCTCTCTATTTATGTAGGTATGTATCTATCTATCTATGCCATTTCTTTCATCTATCTATCTATCTATCTATCTATCTATCTATCTATGCCATTTCTTCTATCTATCTATCTATATATCTATCTATCTATGTCATTTCATCTATCTATCTATCTATCTATCTATCTATCTATCTATATATCTATGTCATTTCTTCTATCTATCTATTATCTATCTATCTCATTTCTTTTATCTATCTATTTATGTATGTATGTATGTATGTATGTATGTATGTATGTATGTATGCCATTTCTTTCATCTATCTATCTATCTATCTATCTATCTATCTATCTATCTATCTATCTATCCCATTTCTTTTATCTCTCTATTTATGTAGGTATGTATCTATCTATCTATGCCATTTCTTTCATCTATCTATCTATCTATCTATCTATCTATATATCTATCTATCTATGTCATTTCTTCTATCTATCTATCTATCTATCTATCTATCTATCTATATATCTATGTCATTTCTTCTATCTATCTATCTATCTATCTATCTATCTATCTATCTATATATCTATGTCATTTCTTCTATCTATCTATTATCTATCTATCTATCTATCTATCTACAATGCGTCACTTTTCTGGAGGTTTAATCAATAAAGAAATGAAGCACTGGGCAAAACGTTAATTAGATACATGGAAACTCTGTTGCGCAGTAATGCTGTGAATGCATAGTGTCATTTAACAAGAATGCCAACACAAGTAGGGAATTCTAATTGAAAATTAATGTGTAAAGTCGGCATACCATACTGTCAGATGAGTGAATTGCAGATTATTAAGAGCAAATAAATATAGGCATTTATATTATCAATGCAAATCGCATCATTGTAACGAGAGCGAACAGATGACATGCGTAAGCACGAAACTGATTTCGTTGATGCATTTCTAATCAAATATTGAATTCCTTCTAAAATAGCCGTAGCGATAACCAGATCATCATCAACAACCTTTACAAACCAAGACATGTTGGAAATTCTTTTTAAAAAAAAAAGCTCTGAAACATTGAAAGCTTAACCGTCCATTAAATTCAAATGAGAAAATGATGATGAATATCTCTCTGACTAATGTCTTCTTGTTTTTATTGTTACCACAACGTTTTGACTGTTGTGCCCCACCCACCTTCTTTGGTCGTTACGCTTAACAATCCGGCTATTTCGAATTTCACCCTTTATTTCATCAACGGGGACAGATTGTTCACTTACTGCTGTCCATGAATATGGAAAAGAAGCTATCTAATGGTGCTATACTTCGACTTCACAGTAAAAGTATAAAGAAAAATAGTACCAAGACCTTGTTCAAGTACATATGAAATGTCCCGGTCAGTATGAAAGTGATAATTGTTACCACCTGCTACAGGTGAAACTGGAATAAGGGGAGGTCGAAGGAAAATATTTTGCAAGAATACTGAGAAATATTTGGGGGGATATTTCTGTGATACGCTATCACTCATAGCCATAGCAACAATACCCCAGGTGTTAACATTTAAATTCCTGTAATAATAATAGTAATAATAATAATAATAATCGTGATTAGAGACCACAAATTAAAAAAATGTATCTCCTTATTGACATGACAGTCCTTGTAGACTGCAATGAATCGTTGAAGATCTTCAAAAAACTATCAAAATACAAGGATTTTGAAATCGAAATCTAAAAAAATGTGACGCCTGAGGACATTAATAATTCCAGTTGTAGTTGGAGCCCTCGAATTGATCGGAAAAGTTTTCAATAGACTCCTTGAAGAAATCCCTGGTAGCTCATACCTTAAAGAAATAAAAAAAATATACTCACATGTACAGCCCACACCTTGCGAAGGGCTTTTCTATGTAAGACTAGCAGCATGGCCCGGCGTTGCCCGTGCTTGATTAAAAAATCGTACGACTCATACAGCAGTCACTATCACTTGACTTAAAATATTTTTGCCCTTCCTTGCCTTTAAAGGAGTGCCCTTTTCCGTGCTGATGTTGCTACATGCCTTACTTCTTGCCTATCTCACACTGCGAATTTTTTCTAAGCTCTATACTAAACATTAAATCTGTTACGAAAAAAGAAGTAAACAAAATGAACACAAAACGATCAGCTTTAAAAAAAAAAGGACTCGTAACTGGAAAAACCGTATGAAAAAAGAATTTTAACTACAAATACTTTTTCAAACCCAACCCAGTTCTACGGAACCCGAATCAACGTCGAGTTTAAGCAAGCGAATGAGCCAATTGGAGTTAAGTGCCATGCAGATTTAAATTTTTCCCACTTGTGACGAATGCAGCTATCGATTTTTTTTTGCATGCTAGTTAACATTCGTGTCTGTCAGCTGTTGGCTCTCATGCTGGCCAATAGAATCTTCCTGCCTATTCGGGGCAGCCAGCTATATGCTCTCATTCTGTCTAGTACAAAATGGCCGCAAACTACATGAAAACTGCCGTAGAAGCATGAAGAAATCGATTATTTCCACTATCGCTGGGAGTTGGGAAATGCAAAGTCAGTCTTGACCTTTCCACTAACTTGGAGCATGTGCATGTAAATTTTGGTGAAAATCCGTTGAAAATTGGGGCCGTGCATTCGACACACACACACACATCTTGCCTTTTATAGATAGAGATATGTGTCATTTTTTTCGCAAATCTCCTCAGTGAAAAATGTCATGATCCAATTTCTAAACCTTAGGTGTCTGGTCTGGACATGGAAAGAAATGAGTATACCCAAATTTACAAATAAAAAAAAAAGCATTGTAACATTTTATTAAATATCTTTCAATGGTTCCTCCAAACTTTAACTTTAACATTTTACAAAAGATTTGCGGAGTTCTTAGTTTCAAACTTTCTGTAGAAATGTTTTAGCATTTTCTCCTCCTTCACATAATACATAGTAAAATAAGTTTTCGGGTTACGTGAAAAACTTGGTGCCTGTTGTCATCTTGGGAATAGCTCGTACAAAACAATGCACAGGTAAATAAAGAAATAATAATAATAATAATAATAATAATAATAATAATAATAATAATGGTTAACTTAAATATAATTATGTTTCTTGTATTATGTACGTTTGAAGATCTTCAAAAAAACTATCAAAGTTCAAGGGATCTTCAAATCGAAATCTAAAAAACGGGGCACATAAAATCAACACTAATACCAGGTGTGGATGAAGACCTCTGTTTGATTCGAAAAAATTCTGACAGACTCATTGAGGTGATCCTTGGTAGTCAATGCTTTAAAGAAATATAAAAATTGTTTTCGCATGTATCGCCCACGTCATACGAAGGTCTGTATCTATGTAAATTCGCTGTAATCTTAGCTTGTTTTATTTTTATTTTATTTTAAAAAAAAAATATTCAATGGAAAATGCAATGATGCCATTTCTGAGCTTAGGTCGCTGGTTAGGACCCGGAAGGAAATCAGTATACGACAGATATGAATAGAAATAATAATAATAATAATAATAATAATAATAATAATACATTTGCTTTGCCTAGAAGACCATTCATAAATAGATCCT
The DNA here is from genome assembly GCA_903632075.3 of Acanthosepion pharaonis. Classification (NCBI taxonomy): domain Eukaryota; kingdom Metazoa; phylum Mollusca; class Cephalopoda; order Sepiida; family Sepiidae; genus Acanthosepion; species Acanthosepion pharaonis. Next base: position 3,269,012 of record CAHIKZ030000223.1, read on the forward strand.
GATAGACGTTATGCTAACTTGGATAAGGTCATCATGAAGGCGGAACATGTGAAAATACCGATGTACCAAGATAAAGCAGTGCAAATCGAAGAAATATAGCAAGCAGCAGCTTGGGTTAGTTTTCGCCTTCCAAGAATCTTTCTCATAGGACTCCTTGGGGATGTCTGACATCATTGCGAGTACGCAGTTGGAAGCGCTATTTGGAACAACACATGTACTAAGAGACGTATCGGTCTCTCAACGGCGCATAGGAGCTAACATAAGATCATCATCATCATCCAGCAAAAAAACCAAAAAACAAAACAAATAAGAGCTTATGATGTCATTGCAAATAACAAACTCGGTACCATATATCTATTCTCTCAAATAAAAATATAGAATTGAAAGTGAAAGTGAAAGTTAGAGTTGGAGTGAAAGTAAAAGAGGAAGAGAAACACTTGAAAATATCTGAATTTTACTTTATTGTGAAACTTGTTATTGACAATTTTTTTACATAAGCATTAAAGCGCAAGTAATATCCTTTAAAATGTCCAGGTGAAATGAAAATCATGGGGCATATAAAACCACCCAAACAATAATATTACTGAAATCAGCGAAGTTGAGTCTAGGTAGATAGAGACGACTTGATGTCAATAGATTTCTAGTGAGTGCTACTAGATAAATTTGCTGGGAAGCATAACGAGATGAAATGCCTTTGAGCGTTCTCAAAACTTGTAGGTCAGTTGTGGGTCAGGACATGGAACAGCTGTTCGGAAATCAATTTTAGCTTATTGCTTGTCTCAAGTTTAAATGGCCTCTATTCACGCCATCCAACACAGTGTTCGCCAGATGTCTGCCCATTTTGATCGTTCAATAAAATTTTCGCTTTTTATGTATGAAATTAATACTTTCTACTTTCCTCGGAAATTTACGACGTAGAACTTATATAAAACTAAGTGTTTTTTTTTCATTCAAATGAGGTTTTAACGCTAGTAATTATTCTGTGATTTCCCGAGACGAACGACCAACATTATAAACTGAGTTATTCGGACTTCACACTGGTTTGTCATAATCGACAGTTAATATTTAGTTTCAGCCGCCTATAAATCATGCACAGAACATACATTCACACACACACAGACACACACACACACACACACACACACAAATATATATATGTATATAAATATATATATATATATATATATATATGTGTGTGGGTGTGTGTGTGTGTGTATATATATATATCATAAAATAAAAAACGAAGAGTAAGATTTTTTAACTTAAATCAGGGCTAAATGTAAAAGTAGAACAATAAATATTTATTTATTATGCAGTGTTACATTAGAACATATGTTCTAATGTAACACGGCACACACACACACACACACATACATACATACATACATATATATATATATATATATATATATATATATATATATATATATAGATAGATAGATAGATAGATAGATAGATAGATAGATAGATAGATAGGCAATATTAGTGGTAAATATACACATATATATGCAAAATATATAAATATATATACATAGGTGCATACACATACATGTATATTTTTTGAAAAAAATTCCAAGAGGATAGAATCCAGGTAGAACTCAATGTCCAAGACAGAGTAAGGATATAATAAAAAGGCTTGAACACTAATATTTCATGGTCATAATTTATTCCATTGTAATCGTAAATACGATCCAATTCACCAGACCTACAAATTCAAAAAGAAAACAGAAAAAAAAAAACAAGTCAGGAAATAAAAATAGAATTTAGAGAGAGTGTAAGTATGAGAGTGTGGGACGAATGTTAGACTTAAAGAGAGGGGTACCAGACGAGAGAAGGTGGGAGATTAAAACTTAACGGAGAGGGGTTTTATAGAGGTGAGTGGAAGGGGGATATATGAATGTTTTCGGATGTCTAATACATTAATTCGACTTTTCAGTCGAATTCGACGTATGAGGGTCAAGCAAATCAGTGCCTAGCAACCGACATTATCACGTGAGATTTGTTTAAAGTGGTGAAGGTTTTGTGCAGGACGATCTACACATATTAAAGGGCCGAATGTAGAGATCCTCCGCAGGAATGAATTCAGAGTTGTCCTTCTCCCAGACCAGGTGCCAGACTATAGCTATTTAGCCAGAGCTGAAGGGAGAAGAAGAGGATTCATACCCTTCCCAAGGGTATTACCACGGAAGTGAATGTAATATATTCGACTGGAATTCGGCTCTCCGATTCCTCAATCCAAGCCAATATCCATTACTCCACTGCACCTTTTTTATATATATATATATATATATATATATATATATATATATATATATATATATAGTTTATGCAAAACTAGGTAATCCGTATGGGTAGACCCAAGGAGGATGATATCCGGAGAGCTCAATGTAAATTAGAGCAAATATGTTTGAATGAAAAAACAGACCACTTTAAGGTTCCATGTAATAAATTATTTCACCACAGCCATTTTAAAGATCAGGATCATCAGACTTTACTTCCAAATGTTGTTCAACATTTGGAAGTAAAGTCTGATGATCCAGATCCCTTTAAAAGGGCTGTGGTGAAATAATTTATTACATGGAACCTTAAAGTGGTCTGCTTTTACTCAAACAAACAAATATATATATATATATATATAATCGTCTATATTCTAGCTATTGGAGTATCGTGTAAATCATATATATGTAATGTTACGGAATTTAATTGCTGACCGCTAATATTCGAGGATACCTGTCTATTAGGGCGGATAGCTAATCCCTATTACAGACACTAGCTCATTCGCATTTTGTGTTTGTTCAGACCACCTATGGTTTATACTGCAACTATGCTTATGTTTAACAATGTGTCACAATGGACGTTTTTATCGAGTTTACTGAAAAAAAATCGATTCCGATCAATATATCTTTTGTTTGACATACACCACGGAATATTTTGCTGGTTGGGAATAATAAATTTCAAATCTGTTAGCATTCAATTGAAGTAAATGAAAGCTTCAAGTAAGTTTTTTTTTTTTCATTTATAAAAATATATTTTAATATTTACTTATATATAATTAGTGGAGGTACCTATTTTTATCTATCATTTTACTATTGTTCGCAGAGAAATCGAAAATGACAGCATTAAACTGTTTGCATTTTTGTTCTGCTCATAAAAAAATAAAAATTGTAAAAGAAATATTGTAAGAGGCGCCACCCACCATTTTTTTTTCTGATAGTTTAATTCAGTTCGATATGGTCCCTTTGCAAAATGCCTTATTATAATATGAAAGCCACTTCGTTCGGCTCAGTCAATGTCAACTGCTTTTTGGTGAATCATTTTCTACCCTGTTGTTTGCATGTTTTATTATTCGACATTCGACTTGAAGTCTGCTACTGTCTGAAAACGGTAATAAAAAAAGTAAGATCAACGAAAAAAAGAAAAAAAAACAGAGAAATATGAAGAACACACAAGTGACAAAAACGGATAGAAATGAATAAACAAATCGACAACCAAGAAATTCGATAATGACTGACAGTACTATTCTCTGAGTCGTCCGAAATTCCTCCGTTTTTGTTTTTTTTCTTTCTTTTTGGTCTGTTTTTGGGTTCGTTCTTTTCGTGTAAAAGGGATTTGTGAACAGAGGATATATATTTTTAGGGGAAAGGTCATTTTGCCAGCCATCAAAGGGAAAAAGAGACCAAACATCATTTATTTTCTTCTGAAATTGCCATTGCTTTTATTATTTTTTTTTAATTTGCTGTTATTTAAGTAAATAACAAAGCAAAAAATGTTGATTATGAAGCAGATCTATAAAGTCCGGGTTTCGGATTTGTAGCTGTAGATATTTTCCGTTTGTGTAAAAGTAAATATTTCTTATCACCGAGAAAGTCGACATCATAGATGTACACCACACACATACTCAAGCACGCGCACGCACGCACACACACACACACACACACACACACACACACATACATATATATATATATATATATATATATATATATATTTAGTTTATGAAAAACTAGGTAATCCGTATGGGTAAACCTAAGGAGGATAAAATCCAGAGAGCTCAATGTAAATCCAGAGCTAATAATTTAAATAAAAACAGACCACTTTAAGGTTCAATGTAATAAATTATTTCACCACAGCCCTTTTAAAAGGACTGCGGATCATCAGACTTTACTTCCAAACAAAAAATGAAAAAATAATTTACACATTTATGACGGGCCGTATTAAACGTATAAATTTTCTTTTCAAGTGACAAACCTTTGCTTGGGATAGGTATGAATCCAACACTGCTCTCCATCGCTAGAATAATTACTCAGACTTGTATCACTAAAAAATTATAATCTAAAAGAATTCTTACACAATATATATATATATATATATATATATATATATATATATATAATACCAAACGTTTGGCACTTAGCAAGATTGATATTACTTTCAGCATCGCGACCCCAGAGTTTCGTAGACGGACACTCTTCCCTGTTTTTTGAACAGGAGTAGAGGTTTATTTCTTGTTTCCCGTATCCGGTTATTTCTAAAGTCTTCTCACATCTCTTTCCCTCCCAGTAGCCCCTTAGGGTGAATAGATAAAAGTAATGGGCGAGCTCAAAGGCGAACAATGCTTAATAATAGAAAAATAGTACAGGAGAAGATTCGTTTAAATTATCCATATTTCTATTCGGCTATTAAAGAGTTACATTCATATGTTTATTTGTATTAGATTCAGTTAGAATTGTAAGACGTAACGTTTTATCCAATTGCACTGGCAGGTTGTACCAAATAAGCTCTCATCGATGGTCGACTCGATACATTTAATTTGTCGGTGTTGCTATCACGTGGTAATCAGCAAAAACCACAAAAAAAAAAAAAACAATAAAGAGGTCTCTGTCTAGACAGGACATTAATGATTGGATGTAGTTGTATCAGACGAATTTAAGTCGTTTTTTTTATTTTATTTTATTTATTTATTTATTTTTTTGCTTTCCCATCATTTCGGATGTGAATCCAACCACCTTAGACAAAATACAGACAAGAACAAAAGAAATTGTAGTCTTTTTGTCAAATTATCTCAATCGTTTATATTCCAGGGTTGCAATGCGAATTACTGCTACGCCAAAAAGAAGCATTTTATTTCATAATTGTTGGAATATCTTCGGCCTAAGAACGGCATGATTAGGAAAATATTTAACGGACTACCGTTTTCTTATATTAGAATTCACCCACCGCTTTCCTATACAAGATTTCACGCAAGAAAAATCTTCAGAACCACTCATAGTAGAGAGTTATAATTGAAATTATAATGAAGGCTGTTATTTGAATGAAAGTTTTTGCGGGTTGGGGATTAATATTGTGCGAATAGGGAGTATAGATAACGATTATGTCCGTGATTTATTGGGACACATTCATGCTCCACATATGTTAACATCAAATTTTTATAGAAAATACACGAAATATTAGCTATGATTTATTTTGATGTTGAATGCTATTTGTTTGACATTCTTTAAAACATTAATTTATTTTTATGCTCCGGCAAGTACAGCTGACCCATATTGTTTTTCATGGAGTACCGTCGATTAAATAAAGTGCCCCCATGTAAAAATTTGTACTCCAAAATTAATTCACTTTTCACGGAGGCGAATTATTTTAAATTCTGCCTAGTTACACTTGATATATTTTAGATTTTAAGTTTTTTTTTTTTTAAGATAATAATGGTTTAACGATTAACCATGAGATAACTAGTGGACTTATGCGTAGCTAATTGGTAAAAGAGGTCGATTCATAATTTTCTCAAGGGTATTTGCGCGTTAGTGAATAAAATGAAATCCACAAGAATTGGAACTCGGCTCTCCGATTAAGAATTCCGTATCATTATTCATTACACCACCTGCCAAGCCATCGAGGAAAGGACCAGGCGTTGCTTAACTGTGGGGATTCTACGGGAACCAGGGCTTCAACGTCATGTGGCCGTATGCTACTAATATAATTGTCAGTACACTGAACTTACGTTTCATAAATAGTGAATAAAATCCTTACTGTGTGGCACTAGTAATATTAACCATTTCCTTAAAGTTTTCCAAGCGACAAAAAAATAGCTCATTAATCTGGAATTGTTGAAATGACAATGTCGATAAACAGCACTATTTCTCCAAGAAATTCACGGATAATAAAGCTAATGAAACTATAGCGATCCATGTGCGATTACTTTCTGAAAGGGCGTGACATTTAAAAAAATCATGTTGGCACCAAATGAGCAATAGTAAAACCTCAACTAAATAGATTAATATCGGGGGAGAAATTTGAAAAAAAGTAAATATTTTTGTAAAATAACTTTCGACATCATTTGTCAGTGTATATCTTACTAAAGCTCAAAGTACAGATGTTAAGGTGAGGTGCTATGGCGATGAAACAGACAAGCATATTTGGCATAAGAATCATTTTAAACGGAAATGAGCATCCTCTACCATATGTTACAAAAATAGTATTCAATATCTACCTTTCCAAAACAAAAACTATATCTGGAATGTCAATGAAAGCAATGATGGCACCTACACCGAATCCATTATAGAATTCTTCATTTGGAATTAGTAAATACCAAACACTTCAAATAACTTCGTGTACGGATCAACTTATTCAAATTTAACACAGATGATAAAGAAATTAGATGTAAAATGGGCTGCATTAATGGTAGCTTTGCTCAACTCAGCAGACTGCTGCAAAACCAAAACATTACCCTGAAAACTCGAGTTATGTTCATAGATTTCCCTGATCAAATCGAGAATTTTGCATGGATACTAAACATTTTCAGAGACATCTAAACTCTCATCTGAATACAACGGCTTTCTAAGATCAATTGCTTTGAGCGAGCGAAGACTGTTGATCTTGTTGAAGATCATACTTCTTCGGACATTGTTGATTGGCCCTGCAGAATCACAAACAAAAAAAAAACTGTACCAGATAACGAACACCACATCACTTGAGGATTATCAACAGCAGCAAAAACTAAAATGTATATCACATGTAACTCGTATAGTAATCAATGACATAATCAAGATCTGACTTTCCACATTACTCAAAATAAAATGTTACGAATAATACACCCATCAATACTGGAAAGAGCGATAACAGCTACTGAACTGAAGAAACCATTTTGTTTTAAGAGGAATATTTTATAAATTTAAACAGTACGGTCAATGAATCCTAAATGTTTCCTAATAATAAAACGGCTAATATTACTATTCCTATTATCAGTTAATATGTGTCGTTCATTGACAAAACAGTTAGTAGAACTTTCGGTTGAAATTTATCAGTTACATTCCCCACCACTATAACCTAGCTTCCCCATGCGCTTTCTATAAATATTTTCATGGTAATTGTTCTGACGAGCTTTCCTCTTTGCTAGCTCGACTTTAGCCAACATCAATCAACATCTGTCTCTTTGAATCTTGATCGTTTATTGTCCTCTCTCCACAGGAATTTTCCCCAGATTCTTTCAGTCTTAGTAAATCCACTGCGTCATATTGAGTTTATTGCTTTTTTTTTTTTGGATGAACTGTTAAAATGAATGCTCGCTTGTCTCAGAGTAAACTGCAAGGAAAGGCAACTCAAAACAGTGTAATGGTTAGCAAGATTGTCTCGATAGAACAATTAGACTGAGTAGTGAGTTCGATCCTCACTGGGTGCCCCATACTTTCGGCCTTGTGCTACATCTAAGCTACTCTTGGAAAATCACTTTGGGCACCTCGAGGCGGTGTAATGGTTAGCAAGCTTGTCTAGCTAGAACAATTACGACTGAATAGTGAGTTAGATTCTCACTGGATGCCACATACTTTCGGCCTTGTGTCACATCTAAGCTACGGTTGGAAAATCACTTTGGGCACCTCGAGGTGGTGTAATGATTAGCAAGCTTGTCTCACTAGAACAATTACAACTGAGTAGTGAGTTTGATCCTTACTGGGTGCCCCATACATTCCATCTTGTGCCACATCTAAGCTACGCTTGGAAAATCACTATTGGTCAACTCGACTTGGCGTAATGGTTAGCAAGCTTGTCGAGCTAGAACAATTACGACTGAATAGTGAGTTAGATCCTCACTGGGTGCACCCTACTTTAGGCTTTGTGCCACATCTAAGCTACGTTTGGAAAATCACTATTAGATTTTTATGTATTTAAAATGTTAAAATCATGAGATTTTTATGTCAAGGGGTGCGTTTTGTCGGTCCCCCCCTGGGAGTACGCGGTATTATGGCATATGGAGGACTGACTGAAGATAGATGTGTTTTTTGTGGTGTGTCAATTGTAAGGAATGAATGGGTTGGGAATCGCATTAGCTAGGTATAGGATAGCAAGTGACGACCAACCTGCATCCAATTCCCTTTTTCGGCCTTATGGCACAATTTTGTATTCTGTACCAAATAAGTCAATAGTAAACTGCAAAGATTGAGCAAGACAGAGGAATTCAATCTCTTCTCCGCCTGCTATGAGTAAATAGCAGGATATTTCTAGAGCTTAGGATGGAAACCAGTCTAGGAGAAGGAAAAACTGATATCAAAACCAGCCTGAAGAGGGTTAGGCTCTGTAAAGATACCTTGCACAGGAAGCACCGCTGCTAATACAGCTGTACATGTGGCAAGACTACGAGCTCAATGGCATACTGATCTCGTGATGCTGCAACTACAAACGATGCTAGAAAAATTTCTTACTATCTTGAAATACAGTGAAAACTTTACAAATAAACTTAGTTTTATGCGTGGCGCAGAGTTTGTTAAGTGTAGACAATGTTACTATGAGTTAAAGGATTTTCCAATTGCCTCGACGAATGCGACAGAATTATACAAAAGACTAAAATGAAGAAGAGCAAATTAACCTAGACGAGAAGCTAAGAAGAAAATGACAAGACACGAATTAATAGAAATAACCAAACATAAAAAAACCCGTTTGCAGTCAAACACATAAAAGAAAAAAAAAATAACGAGAATTGTCGTGTTTTCTTTCATTGTGATTATTTTTTTTATAAACGTCCAATTGCATTTGCTTAAAGTGCGTAAGAAAATTTGTACTCATGGCGAAATCTAATTAGGAGGAAAAAAAAGTCAGAGAAAATAGTTTTCTTTTTGTTACTCACGAAGCCAGGAGCACTGTTTCTTATATCTTCCTTTCTTAACTGAACTGTAAATAACAATGACGATGAATGTCGAAAACCTAAACCGAGACAAACTCTTATTTTATACATTTCTCTTTCTTTTCAACACAATAATTATATATATATATATATATATATATATATATATATATATATATATATATATATATATATATATATAGTAGAGAGAGAGAATTATCTCTATATGCTCATATGCATGTGAATGAAAAAGGAAGAACAAACGTTAAGTAGAGAAACAAGAGAAAGTCGAGAGGATATACGTCCCACTTGTTATTTCCTATCATTACAATATATTCAACATAAAGGTGACTCTGTACTATAGTATAAATATTAGGTTACGTTATAATACTGGTTTATATATATATATATATATATATATATATATATATATATATATATATATATAAATATATGTGTGTGTGTAAATGTAAATGTATATAAAAAGAGACCATTGAAGTCAATACATCAGAGGCAACAGGCTGTTTCATGCTAAATCGTCAGGCTGCCTGATGATTGCGTCTTGCATGAAACAGCCTCTCGCCTCTCAGTGTTGACTTCAATGATCACTTTTATATTTACATTTACATACGCTGTATCTCTGATATTAATCACCTTATCCCATAAATATAGCACACCGTAAAACTATATTTCTTCATATATATATATATATATATATATATATGTGTGTGTGTGTGTGTGTGTGTGTGTGTGTGTGCGTGTGGCTGTGTGCGCAGGTATGTAGAAATACACGGAAGAACATGTCAGGTAAATAATCCAGAGTTCTTTCTTATTTTTGTTTTTATTTAAAAAAAAACAGTGCTCCATACAGAAGTAGGGCTTAAATTATAATTATTTAAAAAAAAAAAGTGATTGCTTCGCTACATAAAAGAATTAAGGTACAAGCCCTGTCCCGTCCTCAAGCGAAAATTAAGAATAACCAATCTTGAAATTTACGCATCTTTATAAGCATGTTCGCCCGCAAAATTAATTACTATGGAAACGGCTTCAGTTTAAAAAATAATTATAATAAATATATATATATATATATATATATATATATATATGTGTGTGTGTGTGTGTGTGTGTGTGTGTGTGTGTGTGTGTGTGTGTGTGTGTGTCCAAGTATAGGATTGGTGTATACGGAATACATTCCAATAACCAAAAAACACTGTTCTTAAAATAGTGCTCAATACAGAGAAGAGCAAATATATATAATAATATAAATATATAATTCTACATTCAACACCATCACTTGATAAGACAACATAAGTCTTGAAACAAAATGACTATGTTTTAGTGAATTTATAACATATTTATGTTATAATTTTCGATAAGACACACACACACACACACACACACACACACACACACACACACACATATATATATATATATATATATATATATATATATATATATATATATATATATATATATGATGTTTTATATATATTATTTATATATTATATATGCGCGGTACTTATTGGAAAGCGCTGTATACCAGTGATAAAGTTAACATATTTAGTTGAGTTAATGTGTATTTGTAACCTTGGGTTTCATGTTTGTGCGATCGTCAGGCAAACTGATTAAATTTTAAATTTTGGATTTATATATGGTTGCATATTTCGGTGTTTTTATGGTAGGGGGAGGAAAGATTGTAGTCGGAACGCTACTCATACGTACGCAGGCATACATACACGCACGTTCATGCATTGCATCTTATACAAACATAAACATATATGAACAGTGCAGGTCTGGGCGCATATGCGCATCCATAAAAACGACTACCATAAAATCACGCGACCACATATAAATCCAAAATTTTAAAATTAATC
>CAHIKZ030000223.1:3287500-3312500 GCA_903632075.3 Acanthosepion pharaonis
CTTGTGATACCTGGGTACTCTACCGAAGAGATACCCGCATACTTGAAAGATTGCATCAAGTGAAACTTCGTAAAATCCTGCGCAACAACTGGCATAACGAAGTTCCCATCCGCGCATAGATGGAGAGCCTAGAAACCATCATGACTCGACACCGAATTCGATGGACCGTACACCTTCCCTTAATCCGTCTGCCCGAACAAATCCTGCTCTCAGAGCTCGCATCTGGTAAGAGACCACGTAGAGCCCCATCTCGTAGATTCAAGAATCAGCTCAAAAACGCGTCGCTGGGGGACAGAGATTTGTTCAAGTGGGAGATGGAAGCTGCAGCAAGAACCAATTGGAGAATAACAGTTTGCGAAAAAATGAACATCCTTTAAAAACCCCAGAAGACAAATAGGAGCGAGGAAAAACATATAAAAGAAAACCACTCGGTTGCAGCGAGCATCACCCCCCTCCACACACACACACTCACAGATACACATATATGTAAAACTCCAGATAACTAAAAATACGTGCTGCATTATATATGTGCAGTGGGATTTAGTCCCAGTAGATATTTGAGAATACCATGGACTGAACATGTGAGCAACGACGAGGATTTAAAAAAAATGGAAATAAAAAGGAAACTTATGCATAAAATCAGCAAGAGGCATTTGAAATTCGGGGTCATTCTAACGAAGAGCACATAAACGGTGGAAAAAATTCGAATTCCAGCGTTTCACTTCTATGCAATAACTCACCAAAAATGCTGTTTAGAATGTCGCCGCTTCTTCTTTCCCGGTGTGAACTCAATTGTAAATATGCATGTCTGTATGTATGAACTCTAATTTCTCGTTACCCTTATTATCGCTTTGACTCTCAGCCTCGCAATTCATCTTTGGTGCTGTTTCGCATCCTCTTCTAGAACATTCTAACAGTATTCCACAAAATCACACCCACCCTGTCCAAGTCTCTGATCCAATTTTACACGTACGGACCTCTTTTCCCGAGTGTGTCATTATCAATCGTGAATGTTTTTTCCGAATAAATTGACGGAAGAATATCTGTATTGGATTGGATGGAATGGCCCCAAACAGCGACCCGTCATCACCCACCAAAGACCTCGCCCTTGCCAAACCTACACTTCTTTTAAATGAAGGAGTGTTATAAACAAACAAAGCATAGAACCAAACGAAGATAAAACAGCGCCAAGACACACACGCACACGACACGCAGAAAAATTGCCCCACAAGCAGCGAATTCATAAAACGAATTCCAACAAATAAATAAAACGAATATTCTACGAAATAACAATGAAAAAAAGCAAAAAAAAATAAATATATAAAAAAAAAATCAAATCAGGAAGAAAAAAATATCATTCCGAATTACTGCACGATAGAGGGTGAAGCAATGTATAATTTGGAATTGGGAACGTGCTCTCCACAAATATTCCTTGTCGGAGAAGGAAGGTTGAAAGAAAGGGCAGGTCTGTGACAAGAGGTGAGGTGGGGGAAGGGTTTGAGTTGTCAGTGTTGGCGGGGTTGGGGAATAATATTACGAGTAAAGAGACTCGGTAACATTCCGGCAGTGAGTTATGTAGATTGATATTTGATTCGGTTTTCGTGTTGAAACATTTAGATGCATATATATATATATATATATATATATATATATATATATATATATGTGTGTGTGTGTGTGTGTGTGTAGATGTATGTGTGTGTGAGAGGGGATTGTACGTACGTTACGCTGATGCAAATTGACATACACTGCGGGGGTATAATTTAACAGTTATTTCTTACATATGGGTTCCAGGAGATGTGCATTAGTGTAATTCCAGTGTCCATACATCTGCACATCAACGTATATGTACCCACATACACATACATGCGTCTCTGTGCGTGCGTGCGTGCGTGCGTGCGTGTGCGAACTTGCATGTACTTTCTAGGCAGACTTTGCCTTTTTGTTCATTATGATGCATGGGAATATTTCCGAGGATGCATCTTCAGCACATGCACAAACTCTCTCTCTCTCTCTCTCTCTCTCTCTCTCACACACACACACACACACACACACACACAGACACACACACACGAATGCACAAACTCTTTCTCACACTCACACACACACTTTCATACATACATATCACACAGACGCGAGCATGCAGACACACATACACTCCAAACACAGAAACATTCACACACAGAGACGCTTACAAACACACACACATATATATATATATATATATATATATATATATATATATATATATATATATATATCGAAAGAGACACAGAGAGACACACTGAGAGAGAGAAATATAGATAGAGAGAAAGAGTTACGATAGAGAAATTAACATTACAAGACATAGGCTGTTTCACGCCGTAAGAGTTCATCAAACTCGCTGTTATATGTTCTTGATATTGCATATTGCTCTATTCTTGAAATTAGCCATAACTTCTCCACATATATATGTAAATGTACATACATATATATATATATATATATATATATATATATATATATATATATATATATATATATATTTGTGTCTGCGTGCATATGTATATTTAAACATCAATATCTGTACTCATACGCGCGCACACACAACAATATTTTTATTAATTCAAACGTTGTTATAGTTGATACTCCTATTTGAAACAGATGCCCTTTTATTTTTATCTTAAACTGTGGATCTTATGTCTATTAGCCTGCGCATTCAAGAAAACCAAATAGAAAATGTGACCTCCGACAAGGATTGAACCACTTTGCCCCTTTTGGAGGAGAAACCGCCGTTTGATCCGCCGGTCTTTACTTTTCGCTTACAGTGAGCTTCACACACACACACACACACACACACACACACACACACACACACACACACACACACACACACACACACACACACTAGCATATATCATTTTTACCCTATGTACATGCAAGTAGAAACATTTGCATACATGTCAAATTATTTATACAAATGTATCCAGATATATACATACATTCATACGTGTGATTAGGGGATGGATTACTTAATAATTGGAAAGATTTAATGTGAAATTGAATCAATGTCTATGTTCGCATTTCGTCTATTTTTCGGTTCTATTCGTGTTTGGCATGACTCATTACAGACTGGATTTTATTTTAGCGACATTCATTCACAATGATTGTGCCTTATAAATGGTTAAATGCAAAGGATTTTTCGTCACACAAATAATTATATCCATCACTATATTTCCCCTCATCTTTATACAGACATATTAAGGATAGTAATCTTGAATAATTTCGAATAAACCGTATAAATATCCATAGCTTCAACTCGCAACAGGTGCTACAATGCACACAAGGTTACACAATTAAAAAAACATACGTACTGATGCAGATAAGGCACTTCGACGTCGTGTAATGTTTAGAAAGCATGTCGTGATAGATCAATTACAATTGAGCAATGAGTTCGATCGATTGACAATGGATGCTCCAAACTTTCAGCCGTGTACCACATCTAAGATACGCTTAGAAAATCACCAAACCAAGACAGCCACGCGAAATGTTAATATGAAATTTGAACAGTTCAGCCATGATTTTTTCATGAATTTGAAATCGTTTAGGAGAATAGTAAAAAAACGCAATAAAATATAATTAAACCTACAGACCTCAGTTGAATTTTGATACAACATTTTAAACGCATACTTACTGCCTAAACAAACGCACAGACACGAACACACACACAAGCGCGAACACACTTCAATAGTGCAAATTCCCAGCAAAATATTTCTAGGTCAAGTAATTTAGATTAGATTCCATTTCTCTTGTGATTTGATTTTAAAATAATTTTTGATAAATTCTCTGGATAAATTTAAACCATTTTGTAATTTCGGTCTGATTAGGCAGATATTAAAAGTTTATCTGTCGAAATAAAATTATTAATGAATTCTTCGATGATGTGTTAAATATTTTCCTTCTTGATGTGCATTATATAACGCTGTATATAAATGCATTGAGCTCGCATCATGGATCTATCTTTTTAATATTTCATATAAAAAAAACTTACTTGTATCCTTACCACTTACGTATTTGATATTATCTATATCGATATATCTCTCTTTATTTATATATATATATATATATATATATATATATATATATATATATATATGAATTATTGTAATAAAAATAAAATAAATTTTAAAAGTTCCCTTCCCTCTCTAATTTCGACCATGTCTCTCACACCATCCCTCACCACTGTCTATGTCACTTTGTACGGGCTTAAAACTGCCCTTCAAAAGTGTAAATTTTAAATTCATTTTTTCACGCTTGAAAGTGAAGTCTGAAGATCCAGAGAAAAATAAAATCTCTGGTGAAATATATTATAACAATGGAACTTTAAAGTGGTCTGTTTTTTCTTTAAATTAAATTATTCGCTCTCTCTATTGAGGCATCCAGATTTCATCTTCCTTGGGATTATCCATACGGATTACCAAAACTTTCGTTACTCATATATATATATATATATATATATATATATATATATATATATATATATATATATATATATATAATGGACTCTCCCGTCGGTTTCGACGTATGAGGATCTGACAGCTTAATTGATTCAGTTATGAAATTTTATGCGATAACCTTAATGGCACTTAAGACCCGCTAGTGATTTACAAAGGAGGTCGCATATGGAGCAAGAGTATGGTGTGTGCGATGAAATCGTTGTTAGATTGGCTGATCTTTTAGATTCTGCTCTCACTTCTTGAAGACGATTCAGAGAAAGAGATTGAAAACTGCTGTGTCCAGTAAAACACGTCGATCTCCATTCTACTCGCTCGAAGGCTGGGCGCTCAAAGGTGTTACCTTTTATCGCCACCTCCTCACAATAGAGAAAGCAGTGCAAATCCTAAATAGGGCTGCTTAGTATATATATATATATATATATATATATATATATATATATATATATATATATATATATATATTAATTAAGATTCATCAGAAAATTAAAAAAAAGAAAACCGTAAAATTTTCACGGCTCATTCTAGTATTTAATATTTTACGTAATACATTCTTTTATTACTTAAACTTTTATTTAAATTACTAAGAATATAACATTAAATCTTCCTTCGTCTTCTCTTAGTCACCCACAGAGAGGCTATTCGATATCTGTGCGCCTGTTTCCATGGAGGAAAAAGAGAAATCAATAAATTTACATCCCAAAACACGTCACGTTTTATAATTTCTCTTTCCTTTTGTTCGTTCGTTTTCTATTTCAATTGTTCATAATCCGAAGTTTGAGAATCGTGATATATAATTGCCTTTTTTAAATAACACATGTTGAAGGCAGACACAGAATGAAAACTGTAGGAAATCCTAAACAAGGAAAGCGTGAAGAAAGGATTAGCTGTCAATTGTATGAAAGCAGTGTATACAGTTGTCAGCAAAAAGAACAGCTAAATACGAAAGCTGCAAATTGAATTGAAGGCGTGAAAAATCAAGCAAGCACAGATATATTACAATATTGGAGCAATTATAATAAACAACGGAAAATATGACATATAAAGCTGAAGAGACATTAGAATAAGAAATGGTGCCTTTCAGAAGCTAAAAAAATATTAAGGGACATGAAATGTTCGTGAGAAACGAAGAAAGGACCGCTGAGATGTTATGTAATATCAATCTTCCTTTATTGGCGTATGCATTGTACTAAAATTGGGGGTAAGATCACACATTTTACAATAGAAATTACTTCTGAGGTGCCCAAAGATATTTCGCCTTTTCGGAATGAAAATTTTCTCGCTCCTCACCAAATGTGATAAAAATGCTTATAAAAAAACAAAAAGAGGTTTAAAGGGAGATAACCTTGGATTTAAAGTGAGAACATTATCATTGATAACTCTCTCCTACAATTTGCAGATCCTATTTACTATATTTATTTTTGGGCACCTCGGCGTGACGTAATGGTTCGCAAGCTTGTCTCGTTAGAACAATTACGACTGAGTAGTGAGTTCGATCCTCACTGGGTGCCCCATACCTTTGGCCTTGGGCCACATCTAAGCTACGCTTAGAAAATCAATACTATATTCTTATTACTTGATATATCACAGTTATAATTTATAGCTATACTAGGACTTATTTATGTAATTGAAAGTAGCCCATAATAATATTTTACATTTTGAAATCATATTTATTTTTGGCATATGAATTTTTTGAAGCAATTTATAATCTTTATCTTTCAATTATTCCGCCTCACCTGCTATCCTCTTCCACATCGGACCGATTGGTAACCACTGGGCTAAATGTAACCGTAAGTTCTATGTTAACAGTTTCTTCTGTCGTGTTTCACACTTGTTAAACTCTCTGCTGGTTTCTTGTTTTCGACTCAACTTTGATCAAAAATGTAAATGCAATGTCAATCGATTTCTTCTGCCTTCTTAATTCCTGTCCTTTTATTGTTCTACCACCTTGTTTTTTTTTCTCATATTCTCTCACACTCAGTAGCACTTTGTGTCTTAGCGGCTTTATTGCCTTACCTGAGCTAAAATGATTTAAAAAAATATTGCAGTGAATGCTCGACAATTTTCTGACAGAGAATTGAGGGAAGTGAAATGTGGTTCTAGAGAAGGATTAAGTGAGTGGCATGTATGCAACATGCGAACAACGAAGAAACATTAAGGAGAAGGAAATGAAAAAAAAATCTTCTTAGGCTCAGAAAAAGACAGGAATTTTTAGCAGATAACACGGGGAAAGAGGGTTTAGAAAATTTGGCACTCACAATACATAATAAAGGCAACAGGGGCAAAGGCAAGCAACTAGCAACGAATTTGTGCAAATGGATGAAAAACAGATACTGTGCGTCATAGTAAGGTGAGAAATGTTTGTTAGATGATAAGAAGTTGTGGAGAGCCATGATCGAACACGTCTTGAAGAGACACGACACATAAATAGATGAATTGTAGCCTCTCGTAAGATGCGCCCCCATTTATTTTTAAATTCATTCATTCCAAACTACAATCATGATGATACTGCTATTAAGGCGGAAGGGGTGTAACTGAGAGTTTAATGAGAATGGGAAACCTTTAAAATGAAAAGGAAAGCCAATCCTAAAAAGGAAACACGGTATAAACGTCTACTTCTGTTCGAGGAGAAGCGTGAACTGGGCTTGTTAAAAGCTGAAT
This sequence comes from Acanthosepion pharaonis, assembly GCA_903632075.3. NCBI lineage: Eukaryota > Metazoa > Mollusca > Cephalopoda > Sepiida > Sepiidae > Acanthosepion > Acanthosepion pharaonis. The sequence goes on from CAHIKZ030000223.1 coordinate 3,294,655, forward strand.
GTTGAGAAACATTATGTATTTTTTTTATAAATTTTATATCGATATCCTTGTGCCATTAAGTAATTCTATTTTCATGCGTCATTTTTTTTCTTCTTTAACTATTTTAGATTTAGTCTCTTTTAAAAACATCTTAATATATTTCCTTACCGAATGTCTCCGAAATATTTCACGAATTCTCTGTGCCCTTCCTTCTTGCTACGTTAAAATCTATCATATCTTCCGAAAATAAAAATACATTTTTCTACCCGCTTCGATCCCATGCGCATTTTTAGACCACTCATACGCAAATCTTTTGCCCCTATTCAATATAAACTCCATTTTATATTTCGCATCCATTTTATTATCCTAAATGCTGTCTCCGTGTGCAATACAATCGAACATCAAATACCTCCGTCATCGTCAGTATCCTAAGTCTGGCCTGTTTTAATCATGGACTCCACATTCCTAAATCACTCTGTCCTACCATAACTCTCTATTCCATAAACGAATATTTCTTTCCATCAACTAAAAGAAATATATAAATAAACAACAATCACTAGTTATTACTCGCAGGAATTAATTACCATGACGGAACATTATTAAGCGAAGGGCCCATAGAATATTTTTTCGACGAAGAAATCTTTTAAAATGCAGACCACCAGTGTCTAGCCACGTGAGCAACGTGGACGATATAAAAATGGTGGCATTCATTTGAGTGGATTTGATAAAAAGAAACAGCTGAAAAAAAAAACTATGAAAAAGTAAAGAAAGAAAGAAAGGATATCAGAAAAGGGAAAAGGGTATGGAATGAATCAAAGATGAAAGAAAAAGAAGGAAGCTGAAAGGAAGAAATGGTAAAGGAATGCGGCCAAATGAAACTGAAAGGAGAAAGAAGGAAGAATTGATAAAATAAATAAATAAACGCTGATAACTGGCAAAAAGGGATGGAAGAAAGAGATCAATACAATATAATTGTCGGAAAAGTGGAAATAAGTGAATGAGAACGTGGGGAACGGAAAATTAAAAGCACGTAGAAAAAGCAAAATAAATATGAAAGAAATTCGGGATGAAAAGAACAATAAAATCAGACAAAAAAAGAAATAAGATATGGCAAAAAAGATTAATGAAAAAAAGATTATATATATATATATATATATATATATATATATATATATATATATATATATATATATATAAATAAAAGCAAGATACAGAACAATAAGAAAAAAAATGAAATGTATGAAAATAAAAGAAAAATGGTGAACGGTAAAAATTTTCTTGGCGGGAAGCAGACGACTATGCGTCATCATCTAATCAAAGTGAAATAACGCCCGGAATAGCATTTAGTAAAGTAGATCGATCTCGGGATGTGCGAGCACATAGAGAATTATTGCTGGCGCTTGTGATCTGTTCACATTCTTGGGAGCATCTGTGACGTTAAATGTTTTTCTCTTCAGTCTTTTTTTTAAACGAAGATTGACTGACTCAGAGAATGTCTGAATTTAAAAATACCATATTGAACATACTTCAGGCATATAGATTGCGGCTCGGATTGAGGAATCGTTAAGGTGAGTTCGAATTCAAGTCGAGTTCATTACATTCAGTTACGTGATAATAACCTTGGGAAAATTATGAATCCAGCTATTCTCACTCAGTTATGGCGAAATAATGTGAGAACTTTGAATGCATACAGGTGATGCACACACTATGTGGCTAAAGTAAAAGATCTTTCGTATTGACACTTTGATCCCGATTACGGTCTATAATTTTTGTTTAAAATATATGCTTGATGTTTAACGTGTTCATAGAAGAGTTGTTTTAAAAGATTTTGTTTATTAGCACCAAAACTACGGGAAAAAACATTTTTATTATACATCTATCATTATATGTATATGCCTGTCTACATCTATCTCTTCATATATATATATATATATATATATATATATATATATATATATATATATATTAAGAAATGGACAAAAGGCCGACAATTTATTTATTAAAGACATTTTATGTTTAAAGTTCTTTTAAAAATTTCTCGGACATTCAGGCCGGTAAATGTTATTTAATACTGTTTAGAAACAGAGCATTTACTTAAATACTTGTATCTATAAAAAGAACGTTAAACATAAAAATGTTTTAATATATATATATATATATATATATATATATATATATATATATATATATTATATATATATATTTAATAATAATAATAACAATAATAATAATAATAATAATAATGGGCGGCTAGACAATCACTGTTGCAAAATCACGCTCAGGTGCATTTCAGAACCCACAGAGTCCACCTGTGGTTTATACTGCAACTATGCTGAACAGGCCTTGGTTACCGTTTCTGGAAGAGAGCGTGTTATCTACCATGAACAACAATTTGAATAACATTAGTACACTCAGAGCCTCGGTCACGATGACTTTTGATTTCCTGCTAGCACAGCATTTCGACGGCACCGAGTAAGGAAGATAACTAGAGGTGGCAAAATGGCAGATGCATTTCTGACGCATCGTCCGTCTATCTATCTATCTATCTATCTATCTATATATATATATATATATATATATATATATATATATATATATATATATTAAAGAAAAACAGACCAATTTAAAGTACCATTATAATAATTTATTTCACTAGAGCCCTTGTTACGGACGCCGGAACATCAGATAGCACGTCCAAAAATGAAATGAATCTATCTATCTATCTATCTATCTATCTATCTATCTATCTATATATATATATATGTGTGTGTGTGTGTGTATATATATATATATATATATATATATATATATATATATATATATATATATGAGAAAGGATTTAAAATAAACTTAAGATACACAGTCATTTGCTGATGTTTCTTTTGCACATGAGGTGTGCAAACACAAAAAACACATGCGCGTCTAATCTCTCTATACATATAGACACATACGAACATAATATATATATATATATATATATATATATATATATATATATATATATATATATACGCTCACAGATACACATAGTCGTATACATATATATGTATATAAAACTCACACAGACACCCTGCACACACACACACACACACACACACACACACACACACAAAGATATAAATTAGTCTTTGCTCAATTGAAATATATATATATATATATATATATATATATATATATATATATATATATATATTTATATATTTATATATATTCAGAATATTATCTGTTATTATTTACTTTATTCTTTACCAGAGTTTCTGCTTCCTTTCATATCAGATATCCATTTCGGCGACCGGAAATTTTGTCTCGGTATCTATTTTCAACAGGCTTCTAACACACACATACATGTAGATATGTAATTACTTACAGTGTGCCTTCAATAAATAGGAATCAAGGAAATCGACAGTTAATTTCCCACTGGAATATTTCTGCACAAGACGTCATGGCTTGCTGCTCTTTTCTTCCCAACTTTGCATTTTTTTACCATTCTTTTCCCGACGTCAGTCATCCATAAACAAGCTCCAGTACCAAATTCAGTCATTCGTAACGCTGTTGATAATGCAAATCTCACCATTTTTATAGCGTCTCTACAGATTCTGTTTAAGAGATTTTTCTCTTTTAATGTTCCTCATATTATTATTCATATACATTTATTTTTTTACTCTATGAATTCGACGTCTCTTTCCCAAACTCATCACAGTCGGTCTGTGCGCTGATGAAAATATATTTTTTAAAAGTAGACATTAAAACCTGAGAGAATGTGCATACTATAAATATTCGTTATAGGCAAACGTTAAAATGTTGAAGCTGTGTGTCCTGGTCATCAATTTTAACGGCAAACGTTTGAATATTGCAACAATCTCAACAGAATGGAATTCAGCAAATGAATTTATGTCATATATATATATATATATATATATATATATATATATATATATATATAAGGTTCATACACTAATATTCCATGGTTATAATTTATTACATTGGAATCGTAATAACGATCCAATTCATCAAACCTATAAATGAATTGAATGTGATTACGATCCCAATGTAATAAATTATAACCATAGAATATTAGTGTTTAAACCTTTATATTATATTCTTGATCTGCCTTGTACATTGAGCTCTACCTGTATTCTATCTTGGATATATATATATATATATATATATATATATATATATATATATATATATATATAATTATTTTTATAAAAATTATAACATAAGTATGTTATAAAATCACAACAAAAATAGCCATTTTGTTTCAACACACTCTGTGTCTTATCAAGTGATGATGTTGAAAAGAAAAGAAAAAAAAAATCATATATATATATATATATATATATGATAAGATGGTTTTATACATACGGCACAGATGAATAAAAATCCATTATCAAAAAATCCCTTTTTTACGGTTGGGTGCGAAATTATGTGTAAAAAAATCTTCGGAAAGTCTGTGACAGGAAAAATTTCGCTTGCAAACATGATATTGAATAATCCTGACGGCCTGACCCTTCCAACCTGTTGTTAAGCGGCGGCTTCCTTTGCGTAATGGGGAAAAATTATGAAAAAGTGGAAAAGTTTTCCTTTTATGCGTCCTTTATCACACCAACGGACTAAGTTTGGTAAACTTCATCGGAGTAAAATCAATCAGTATCATCTTAGTGGCTTTATTACCTTGCCTAGGATAAAATGATTAAAAGAATAGATGCAGTGCCAATTTTTTTTATTAAAGATAAAACAATTTACTCAGACAGAAGTTTATAGAAAGTTCTTTGATCGTTAAATCATACACAGTAAATTGGCGTCAAGATTCTTAAAACGTTTTACCTTTCATGACAAATCTCCTATTTTCATAAAGTGGGATGTTTATATTTACATCACTTTATAAAAAAAAAGTAATGGAGGCATAAAGAAAAGGAATCTAAATGAAATTGGCTACATTATATATACAAAACATATATTTAAAAAAGTTAAATTCTCAGCGCCTCTTTTTCGTTTTGCAGTTGCATCAACGTGAAAATAATCTTTGTCAGTTAGATTCCTAAATGACGAAACGCGTCACACGAAGACCCCTTTTCACTATATATATATATATATATATATATATATATATATATATATATATATATATATATATATATATATATATATAGTTTAAGGTGTGCTATATTTATGGTATAAAGTGCTTAAAATCAGAGATAGAGTGTATGTAAATATAAATATAAAAGTTAACATTGAAGACGCAATCATCAGGCCTATATATATATATATATATATATATATATATATATATATATATATATATATATATATATATAGAGAGAGAGAGAGATAGATAGATAGATAGATAGATAGATAGATACCGTATATTTTCGCGTATAAGACGATATTTGAATCCCCAAAATCACACTTAAAATTGTGGGGTCGTCTTATTCTACACTTCTGAAAGAAACCTTAAATTATAAGTGATGTTTGTCGGTAGGCTCACCTCACCTTCAGTGCGATAACCAATAACGTAGATGAAATGATTCACATTAACAAATAAACTGAATAATAAAAATACGCCCGTCATATATAAGACAATAATTTTATTATGATTATTACTACCTTTTATATTACAAACAGAATTTCCTAACTTGTCTATTCTTGTCTATGTTTTTTTCCCATATAATATCTTTGTCTTTTGGTTATTCATTTCGTAATTTTACGTTCTTTCTCCTCTCTATCCTCTATTTTGGCTTTTTCATTCTTTCTTTCTTTCTTTAATTTATCTTTTTCTTTCTCAGTCTCGTTTTTCATTCTTTCTTTCCTTCTTTTCTTTCTTCATCCTTTTACTCGTTTTTCTTGCTTTTCGTCGTTTTTCCTTTTTTTTCAATATTGTTTTCTCTTTCTTTATACGACTCTTTATTCCTTTTTCTTTATTGTATTCTTTCTTTCTTTCATTTTTCTTTCATTAAATTCTTTCTCGTTTATCTATCATTCCCTAAATCTCTTTATTTCGATCTTTCTTTCTTTCTTTCTTTCTTTCTTTCTTTCTTTCTTTCTTTCTTTCCCGAAGACAGCTTCTGTACCTCCTTCCCGTCTTTCCTCTCAATCAAGACTAAATGTTCCTGTATTTATGGTCATTCTCTAAGCATAAGTTTGATGTGGCAGTAGGCAAGATGTATGGGAAACTCAATTAGGATCGAAATCACAATGAAGTCGTAATTTTTCTTGTGAGTCAAGCTTACTAACCATTACACCACATCGAGGTACCGCTGTGATTTTCTTAGCATAGATTAGATATGGCACATGGCTGAAATTATGGGGCACCCAGTGAGAAACATATACACTACTCATTCATAATTGTTCTAACAAGACAAGCTTTCTCCACTTGATTTTCTAAGCGTAACATATATCTGTCACAAGGCCGGAATTATCGTTGCACCCAGTGAGGATCGATCTCATTATTCAGTCGTAATTGATCTAGTAAATCAAGCTTGTTAAACATTGCACAACCTCAATGTGCCCTAGTCATTTGTTTATAAGATATAGACAGGGTATTTCTTTCTTTTTGCTACTTATTTCTTTTACTGACGTTGTTTTTGCCCCGTAACATTACCCGCCCCTCAATTAATATAATTTCTAAGACTTCATTTTCTACCTTCTTTATTTTCCAATCAGCATTTTCCATAATGTTTCTTCCCCTTTTCCGCTTCCGTACTTTTTTGAATTTTCAAAACTTCAGTGATCGGTTGGTACGTTGAATAACAAACCATCTTCTGGTCAATTTTATTTTCTCTGTAAATGTATTGTAAATTAGAATACCGTGAAATCAAAGACTAAAACAAGAACACAAAATCGAGAAAAACATATATATATATATATATATAAATATAATATATATATATAACAGCATAAAGCGTCAAATTCTTACAAATGGAAATGCCTTTCCTATCTGCCACGAAAAACAGAAATTTAAAAAAAAACATGTCTGTACGTTGGAATGATAAACAGTGCCATATAAATTGAATAAAAATACAAAAAATACAGCGAAAAAATAAAATAAATATGAGAAAATCGAGAAACGAAAGTAGTTTAATAAACCTCGATTTAGAAATTGAACCATTTTTGGTGAGGGCGTTGCGTGGAAGTGGAGGTTACTTCCAAGTACCTAATTTCCTTTCAAAATTCTCCATTCCTCAATCCGCCTTTTCTTCATCCCCCCCCTTGACTTTGTCTTTTCTTAGCGACCCTCCGCTCCCATAACATAATGACGTTACCATATATATATATATATATATATATATATATATATATATATATATATATATGTGTGTGTGTGTGTGTGTGTGTGTGTGTATGTGTGTGTGTGTTCTCTTTCTTTTTATTCAGCTTTTTCTCCTCACCCATCACTAACCAATGAAGTTCAAGATTTAGTCTTACAACAGGCGATATTAAAGAATATTCTCGCCTCTGCTAGACGAAAGCTTTTCGATATTTTTTTTTTTTTATATATATATATCATTTCATTGAGTCACGTGACTGGCTCCATTTTATTTCTGGGGTTAAATTTTTATCATTTTCTTGTATTTTTCCACCTGACCTCAGTAACTGCGGCAGCACCTGCCGTTTAGAAAATGTGGGGAGCGTCACCTGCAACAGTCCTGTTAAAAGAAGCAATTTGGAAAGCGATTTTCCTGAATTGGTGTAATACGCCATGTCTTTTTTTATTTTTTTAATTTTATAGCTATTTTCTATTATTTTCTGGTAAATCATTTTTTGTAGCACGAACGGTTATTCGTCTAATTTTTAAAATGTTCCTATTTTCTCGATTTATCTTTTTCTAAAATGTTTCATTTGTATCGACGGTAATGGTTCTAAAGGAATTTATATTAGAACATCAGAATGGTAGCTGAGAGGTTTTATTTATTTATTTGACATTTATTTTATTGGTTGGTATCTCTACAGGTTAGTTTTCTTTCATGAAATATCATCAAAATGGCTGAGATTGGGTATTAACTATGTAATAGGAACATTCTAGATAGAAAAAGAAACAACCTCACTGTTCAATAATGCTTTTCAGATGTGTACTCTCATCATTTTGTTTTTATGAGAACCTTTCCGCTCTTGGGTATATTTTATCGATGCTCCAGGGCAATTTATATATATATATATATATATATATATATATATATATATATATATATATATATATATATATATATAATTTTGCCTCAAGCAAGACGATAATGCCACAAAGACGCCAGGGAATACTGGGAGTGAAAGAGAATGAGAAGTCTTTAGAAAGAACCGAAGGCGGAGAATAGAGCTGAAGTAAACATTAGAAGGAACTGGAAACCCATAGGCGGAGACGTTAGAAGAATAGACCTGAAGTAGATTTTAGAAGGAACCGGAAGCCCATAGGCAGAGACGTTAGAAGAATAGACCTGAAGTAGATTTTAGAAGGAACCGGAAGCCCATAGGCAGAGACGTTAGAAGAATAGAGCTGAAGTAGGCTTTAGAAGGGACCGGAAAACTATAAGCGGAGACGTTAGAAATATAGAACTGAAGTAGACTTTAGAAGGATTTGAAAACTATAAGCGGAGACGTTAGAACTATACTGAAGTAGACTTTAGAAATTTTAATCCTATACAGGAAAAACAAAAAAACAAGGGAAAAACCACTACTCCTGTTCAAATTGCCAAGAAGGAATGTAACCAGACAATAGGCAAAACTATCTACCCCTTTTATATAATTGATATGTTGCTGCTAGTGATGGCCATTGCTTGATAGCGGTTTTCGTAGTCTAATAATAATTAACACTGATAGACTGCCAAATTCTCTTCCCCATATTTTGTTATCAAATTAGTATTATCTCGACAAGAAATTATTGAAACGACTTTCTCTTAGAATCCCTTTACTTTTTGTCTTTGTATCCGACTTGCTTCTCATTCCACTAAACCTCTCCTTCTTTACGATCAACTTGCCTTCCTTCTGCCTATCATTATATTTTTTCTAGCCTCGTTCTGATTACTCGGTGATAGTAGCTATAGTGCTATCAGTAATGTGCATAGCGTAAATTGCAATTTCTTTATTTCTCTTTATACTGCCAGGCTAGCTTTCGCTGGACAGGCTTATTAATTTTGTTAACCTCTGTTCGCCAGATAATTAATTCCTTCTAGTGTTCGACGCGCTTAATTTTTATATATATATATATATATATGATTCGCTTTTATATTTTATATCGGTTCATACAATTTTATTATTTCCATCTCCTCACTAAATAAAAAAAAGGAGAAAATCTCACATAATTTCAATTTTCAACCGCTAGAAGTCTCGATTTGCAAAAGAGCAGCGATCAAATCGATTGAATAACGTTTAAGAGCATTTTCACATAAGGCTAAATTCATTCGGGGTCTGTAGAATATGGTACACAGTTTCAGAAAGTGATAATAATAATAATAATAATAATAATAATAATAATAATGAGAAGAAGATGAAGAAGAAGAAGAAGAAGAAGAAGATGAAGAAGAAGCGTCCGAAAAACTATAACAAAGGAAGAAAGACAAATAGAGACGGATTTCTGCGGAATAATTGTAGATTAAATGGCATGAACAAGTTTACGAAGAGAACATCTGAAACGAGTAACTGAACGCATGTCCTGTGAATAGACCTAGTTCACTTGATCCTCAACAAAACACAAAATACTATAAATCAATTAAACCGAAAATGGAGTAATGCTGTTTAGCATATTATGTATATTTACCTCTACTTATATATATATATATATATATATATATATATATATATATATATATATATATATATATATATATATATATATATATATATATATATACGGTTTCGGTGTTGATGTATCTTATTGCTATTTTTGTGAAGATGTATTCTCGACATTTAAATCATTAACCTCTATATTTGTTTTTGTATGATAATTCATATATATATATATATATATTCCTGTTATGAATATCTATATTCTTGTTATGAAACCATGTAGCAGGGATTCTATTGACTCATTTTACACTCTACAAAATCTTTTCTCCTCACACGCAAAGCTGCTAGCTTAATAGATACTCAATTATCATTTTCATGGAAAATATTCGAAAGAGATGTATTCTGTATTTATAGAATACATGCTAGATGCAATCGTCAGGCCACGATTGCATCTAGCATGAAACAGACTGTCGCCTCTAAGTGTTGACTTCTATGTTCACTTTTATATTTACACACGCTCTATCTCTGATATTGAGCACATTATCCCATAAATATAGCACATCTTAAGACTATATTTCTTCATATATATATATATATATATATATATATATATATATATATATATATATATAATTATTTTTTTTTAGGATATTAAAAACATGTTAAAATCGCTACAAAATTACAATTATGTTTCAACATTACAAAGGTGTCTCCTTCGGTGATGTTAAACTACTAACGAGTGAAGGATTATTTTAATTTCCAGCCTTTAAGCATTCATCTCTCAACTTGTTAGGATACTTCAAGTTGTTTCCTCGTTAAGTTACAGCAATTATCTTGCTTCCGAGGTGTCACGTAAATGTAAAATTCTTTTCAGTTATTCTCGTTATATATCCCCAATGTGGGCGCTTCAGCGTGTAGTACTGGTTAAAAAGTTTGTCTTGCTATCATCAGTTACGACCGAGTAGCAACTTCGATTCTCACTGGGTGATCAACACATTCGGCCATTTGCCTCATCTAAGCTCTTCTTAGACAATCATTTCAACACCTGGGCGTAGTGTCTGGCTAAAACCGCGATACAATTAAGCTAGCACCAAACTGTCTCGCTAGAAGTACGATTGAGTAGAGAATGGATGCTCCATACTCTTGGACTTGTGCGAAATTTAAACCATGCTTTGTAAATCGCTATATATCCCCAATGTATCATCTGTCTAATTCAGATTTTTTAAAAGACATTTTGTTGCAGATTTTCTATTCAAAACTCATTTCATTTTGGCTGGATCAGTCCGCTGTATTTTCAGAATTTGACAGTAGAACTGCATTTTATTTGTTTCCTATATTCTGCTCCTTTTAACAAAATTGTTCTGCATCCGTCGCTCTAAAGGAGATTAAAGATTACCTATCAGTCTTTTTTATTCGTTTCTATTATTTTCGAGCCTTTAATACATTGCCCAGTTTCTGAAATATCTTCCACTATCTCTACTCGGATTTGCACTTCTATGCCACAATCTCTTCGTCTATTTCCGCATACGATTGATTTTGACGTCCTATTGCCAAAATTATAAGGAATCTGAAATCGCTTCTCAAGACTTTCATATTAGAATAGAAAAATAGAAATCTTACAAATATATTAATAACTATATTAAGAACTAAATATAATTTGTTTCATCTGAGCTTCCACATTGCACATAGAAACTGATGTGTATTTCAATATTAACGTTATTGGTATTTCTTGTAAATGATTTCACTTACGACAACAATGACATTCAGAGAACATATCACGTGAACAATACCTCATCCAATCAAATTTACAGACCGTTTCAGCGTCGGCTCCAGTAGTTTTGATCTTGTCAGAATCCGTCCAATTTTGTATAAACCACAAATACAATTCAAGCAAAACATTGGCCGAAGTAAATGTTCGAGCCAGAGAGAAATATAACAAGAATGGTAGCTTATGGCTTTGTCCCAGCGATGCCATTAGTTCGGCTTTATATAATCTTCCTCTCAGATGAGCTTGTGACGTCCGCCATATTGACATGTCAAATGAGCGGCAGTCCGTGCTGAAGAAAGAATAGAGTTTTAGCGTTCGATAGGAAAGCATCAACTTAAAGTAAGGTACATATTTGTTTCCATCATCATCCCTCTATGCAAAGATGGGATTCGCAGCAGCCTTATTATAGAAATTTACAAAGTTATCTGTTAATATCGATTCAACTAATGGGTTTTGTATCTGAAATGATATTTTAAAATATAAGTGATCAAAATTAAATCCTTAGATAGTGTATTATTGACCAAATTGTAATGATTATTGAAGTGTGTTATACGATAAAATATTGTAGGATATGAAGATTATGAGAATATCAATTGAGGATTCACTAAAGTATGTCAAGAAATAAAATTTATGAAAGCACCAACGCGAGTGCTTTCTTTTTTACATAGTGCAGCTGTCCTTAGGAAAAAAGCATTCTGAGTGGAACTTCATTCTTATAATATGGAGGAGAAAATAAGGTTGATATAACGCCGTCGATGTATCATGGCTACTGTTAGATACAAAGGTCTGAATTGGGAGATCAAATGATGGGGGAGATATGAACATTTGTCATAAAAATAGCAATAGAAAATGGCAGGATTGAAACTTGGCGCTGACAGTGTATATATATATATATATATATATATATATATATATATATAGATAGATAGATAGATAGATAGATAATATTAGTAATCAATAGATGATGATTTGGATCGTGATTACGATCCCAATGTAATAAATTATAACAATGGAATATTAATGTTTTGAGCTTTATATATATATATATATATATATATATATATATATATATATATATATATATATATATATATATATATATATATATATATATATACATATATATATATATATATATATATGTATATATATATATATATATATATATATATATATATATATATATATAAGTATTTATATATGTATTTAATTGCTTTACCCCAAGTAATAATGCCATTAGATCGCAGGGGTTTCCGGGGGAGGGGAGGTGAAAGAGAGAATGAGAACAATGAAAATAGGGAGAAAGAAAGGACAAATAAAAAGAACAGGTTTCAGGAAGATAGAAGATGGCGATTGACGTTGCATCTATTATCAGAGAGGCAAGAAATCGGAGTCTCACAGGTTTGAAAATGCAAGAAAAGAAACGGTTAAAGTAGAATTAGCGTTTGCATGTAGCAATTTACACAGCATAAAGGTGAGACCTAACTGCCATTCTAGCAGCGCTGATAAATTCATGTAGTCAAGCCAAAAGTGAAAAAAATTGTTCATCAGGAGAGTTGTCTTGTAAATATTTAAATAGTTAGACTTAGTTGCCAATTCAGGTGTACGATTAAATTCATTCAGTCAAGGCACTAAGGAGGAAAGCTCATCAGAACAATTACCATGTAAAGAAAACTTGTCACCTTGGTGAGAAAGTCACCGACATCGTTATTCCTGGTCATGATCGATTACATTCCAGAATCATGCCTGTACAATGTACCATTGGGATGTTATGTACAATGACTAAAGTACGCTGGTGTAGGCTTTAAGAAAGCTTTATTCAACTGAGAATACAAGGTTCGAGTATAGTGTCCTTTTATCGTCCCAGTAAACAGAAATAACTCCCTCAAAGAGAAGAATAACAAAACACGTTTGGACCAAACTTGATTATTCATAACACTATGTAATTTGGAAAAAAATCAGAAACCAGCGGGTGATGTTATTTTAGAAGGAGTTTAACGTAAATCTTAGGTAGAAGCTGAATTCTTTATCATTTTGGGAAATTCTAAGAAAATTTAATCCGCACTGCCTTTTGTATAGAGACCTTCGACGTATTCATCTTTATATCGGAAATAGGACGGGAATAGATGCGTATTAAATATACATTCGTATTTAAAGAAATGCATTTTTTGAAATAAGAAAAAAAATGTTTATAGGGTGAAGGCTTTAATCTGTTTTTTATTTATTTATTTGGTTATTTCTTGTTTTGAGGAACCCTATTAGTTTATACTTCTGTTCAGCGAGTTGTAAAAGAAAGATGAGTCTTAAACAGCAAAAAGAGAAACATTAAAGTAGAAAGTGAACGAAAAAAAAGCGAAGAATTCGAATGCAATAAATTTATAAAGAGGCATCTACACTGGAAGAACGTGGCAATGACAAAGTAATGTAATGTAGGACAAATGAAAAAAAAAGAAGAAAAGAAGGGTCGGGAAGAAGAAAAGGAAGAAAAAGACGGGGAAATAAAAGACGCAGTAAAAGAATTCAATCGGTGAAAGGGATTTTTACGGGACATGAGTCCTATTTCATATCACTACAGGTCTCCAAACATGGCTGACCAACAAGAACACATTGCTGTTCACGCATGCGCAGCTAAGCAGAGCAACGAAAAGGTTAAAGAAAAATCGCCATCCATGATGTATTTATTTCACAATATCCTTCAACTATTCAGGCGGTGAAACCACGGTTATTTTCCATTTTATTTTTCACTTTCCATGTTTGTTACATATGATATCTAATTATATATCTTTTACACACACACAAATATATATATATATATAAAGAAATATATTTCCACTTCTTGTCGCGTCCATCTTTCAATTTCCTTTTGTCGCTTTCTATGTGTGCATGCGTGGCCAAGTGTTTCCGGTGTTCACCTTTTGACCATGAGATCTGCGTTCGAATCTGGTCGATTTCTTTTCATCAAGGTGATTTATTGATGCTATCGAACTGAGGGAGCTCTCGCGGGAAACTTATGAAAAGTGACTGAGAAGCATACCATGGTTTGACCCAAACCTTATGATGGAAATTGGGTAGACAGGAATCGAACCTGTATCCTATAGGGAAACATCATTTCATCTGACGTGTTATACCATTTAACTATAGAGGAGCGTCTCGTTAGCAAAGTTCAAATTAATGTTTTTAAACAACAATTATTCGGCCATCATTCCCAGGTTCAAAAAGGTTCAGTTCCTATGAGAAATGAATAATTTATATGATATTGGCTGAATATTCAGGTAATTAACCCTGTTGAATTAAAATATATATATATATATATATATATATATATATATATATATATATATATATATATATATATATATATATATATATATATATTCGACATGTTTATCGCGTGATCAATATAGGATAAACAGTTTGTTAGATTAAAAGATGAGTATATATATATATATAAAATAGAAAAAATTAAAAAATAAAAATGAATGTATATAAAATAATGACAGGATCATATCTATTTACAATATAAATCATTAGGCCTAAAAACTAATAAAAAATTACATATTTCTTATACTTTCTATAAGTAGAGAGCAGCCACCATATAGAGCCCACGAAAAGAGGAGAAACATGAGGCGAGGGATTGACAGTATCATGCAATATATATTTATTACCAAAATTATTCTCAAATATACATCATGCAGTCCATATATATATATATATATATATATATATATATATATATATATATATATATATATATATATATAGAAATCTTATAAGATCTTATAAGAAACTATACTCGCTTGGAAAACTTCGGTGTGTTGATTTGCAAATAAACAAGCTAATACCAAAGGGAAAGAACCAACAATATGTACGTTGACGTTAGCGTACGACTCCAAGGTCCAAAGAAAAAAAAGCCCCGATGCGAGTACCCAAAATAACTAAATAAAGTGCTCAATAGAATGAGTAGTGCAGACCTAGTTAAACCTAGAGAGCCAGACAAACTTACACAAGGTTTCCCTGACGATCCGCTTATGTGAAACCTTGGTTGATTTGTCTGGCTCTCTCTCTCTCTCTCTTTCTCTATCTCTATATATATATATATATATATATATATATATATATATATATATATATATATATAATTAAAGACGACAAACAAGGTACCTGTAGTAAGCTTTTTATTTAAATTTTCTTGTGTTCGAACAAGTGCTTTCCTTTTAGGACAGAGAGTGTATAGAAACTGTCCAAATGTACTATAATTCTGAGCACTTTCGGCTATAATTTTAGCCATCATCAAGGATGTTTTTTTTTTTGCTTTTTAATTGGGTGTATGGGTTGTTTCTAATTTTTTTAGGGTTTTATTTCTTTTTTATTTTCCGAAGACAATTAGTACAATGTGACCGTGTTCGTAGTTAATGTTACTGAGTGTTTTTCTTTTCTATTTTTAAGGTTTCCATTATTTTTAATCTTTTTTAACGTGAGGATGACGTTATTATCCTTGCATTTTCTGCTAGTATGTTTCGGAAAGTACAGTGGTCTTTAATGAAGCATGTATAAAAGAGGAGTTGTTGTCTAAATACACGACATATATATAAAATCGCTACTGTAAAATGCTTGTTATTCACTTACACAAGAAGTGAGACTTCTGTTAACCATCTTACACGGAAAGAGATGACGATGAAATTTTTTGCACGTACACTTAAGCGAATCGACATACATTATCATAGTTCCAGTTGCATTAACCATTATTGCATTTTTACGTTGAATGCATATCAAAGAGTAGAAATGTCAAAGACAATATGCTGATCAACCCGCCAAATTCTTGAGTAGAGAGGCAGAAATGTTATATAAAAATCGTCTTTTCACAAAAATATTATGAACGAAATTTTTTTAAAAAACGAAGACGGAAAAAATACACCTAAAAGTTCAACCGTAAGAAACAAAGAGAGTTTTTTTTTTTAAATTTTAAATTAGTTTAAAAGCCGCCCTATTTAGCGGCATTTAAGCCTGCTCCTGCGAAGGGCTCATGATTGGACTATCATCAAAATAGCTAGGGAGAAGTAGATGCGCTAGGCAAAACTAAGCAAGAGAACTCAAAATTATTCGCTGCATTTAAGGATTGCATTAATATTTAAGGTAACTTTTTAAAAGATCGAAGATGATTCTTCTGCCGCCAATTAATTTCAAGAAAATTTAATGTACGTAGGTCCTTACTTTCCGTAAAAACAATTACTCTTATTACATAGATGACTTTCGCTGGATTTCGTAATTAATTTCGATCATTTTCAAATTTACTTCCAAGTTATAAAAATTGATATCGTACAAAGGAACAGCCGAAAACAATCGCAGAATGAAAACTTCAGATTCCCAAATAACAGATTTACGGATCCAGTCAGGAATGTTTTTATTTTGCTCACATAGTTGGCCTGATTTCAAAATGGAATGATATGTTGTGCTACGGCCTCTCGGAGAAAAGTTGAAAAAGTCTAACACAGTGACATACTGACTTTCGCATTTATTACAGAGATATATGTCACTTGACAGCTATTTTTGAAAATATTCGCACTTTCTGGGTTGAAAGACTCGTAGACTGTTAAAGCTTAGTAAACGTTACAGAAATTTGGCAGTTAATTTAAATCCAAATCCGAAATATATATGAAACAGTTGGCGATACTGAAAGGGAATACAAACTTCGAATAAAAGCAGAATTCATAACGGCAAATTTAAGCTTGGGAATGGTATGAAGCCTTCACATCTCCTCGTCGGACTCTAAGCTAAATAGCAGGTGAGGAATTGGTAGAAAATTAAGCCTGGGTAACGTAGTAGAAGAAAAATACACGGTCTGTGAATTTGGTGCTTACATAGCCGGGATCTCCTTCAGCAGTAGATGGGCCGTTCATTAGCGATTCGTCCTCCTTGTTCTTATTATTGAATATTCATATATATATATATATATATATATATATATATATATATATATATATATATATATATATATATATATATATATATATATATATAGGAAAGTTTACAGTAAAATATGAAATCCAGCCGCCTCAAAGTTGGTAAATTAACCAATCAAAAACAAAGACTTTGCGGATAGATGTTTATCTGGTCTTTTGTCATTGCTTGTGTTGTTGTCAAGGACCCGCATCTAAAGTTTGTAAAAGAATATTTGATATACTTATATATATATATATATATATATATATATATATATATATATATTCATAAATATACATTTTTCCCTAAAATCGTGCTCGATGTAATATAACGTATATATAAATGCTACATGTGAGGAAATAAACTGTACGTTTATTAACATACATTAATAGCTTTCTCTCATACATACATACATATATATATATATATATATATATAT
>CAHIKZ030000223.1:3317500-3365000 GCA_903632075.3 Acanthosepion pharaonis
CAGCAGAAATGAGGATTGGAGTGTCGGGTAGGTCTTGAATTGTAACGGTGGAAAGCGTGGTGGTAGTAGCTGTGTTGTTGTTAGTGGTGGCTGGTTCAAGATTGAAAGGTCACGGGGCTGCAAGCTTGTTGTGACGCGTCGTTGGGCAAAAGAAAAAGGAGAATTTACTGAAAAGGCGGCAAAATGCAGCGACTAAAAGTCTGCGACGGACAGTGTCTGCAGCTAATTGTAAGAGACGGTTAAAATGGGCACCGTGTCCACCTCTGGTGTAATCTGGCTATTGTTCAAGCGTCAATGCTTCTTGTCTACATTCCTTTCGCCACTATCAACTCACCCTCCCCTTCTTTTCTCTCGGATTTTTCCTCTTTTTCTTCGTCTCCTTCTGTTTTTCTTCTTTTTCTTTTTTTTCACAATCTTTATTCTTATTCTTCTTCCTTTCGATTGCCTAAATACTTTATTTTTAGCCGTTACAACTTTTTTTTCCTGATTCATATCTTTCTGTCTTTTTTGTTCATATCATTTTCCTCGTTCACGTTTTTTCCTCTCCACGTTTATCCTTAAATAATACATTATCAATATTTCTTTCTTTTAAGTTTTCTTTTTACGTTAATTAACAGCTTTCTTACTTTTTTTCTTTTAAAATTATTTAAAATTTTTACTTTTTTCACAAAGTATTTATTAATTTTTAAAATAATTTAAAAAAAGTATTTTTCCTTCTCACATTCTAACAAAATTTTTTTTCTACGTTCTTTCTCAAAATATTTCATTTTTTTTTATTTTCAAATTTTATTTGTTATTTACGAATTATGTCGTATTTCGACAAAACAACAATAATGTGGGTCATGAAGTTACAAAAGCGGATTACTTAGTAATAAAGTATAATATTTGTTTGCGTGACTAGCTTAGTGGCAAGGTAACTACATAATTCTCTCGATTATCCCTCATTTCCTTTCTCCCTTTTCTTTCTTTCTTTCTTTCTCTTTCTCTCTTTTCTCTCTCTCTCTCTTTCTTTCTCTTTTCTCTCCCTCTCTCTCTCTCTGTATATATATATATATATATATATATATATATATATATATATATATATATATATATAAAATTAAAATAAAAAAAAAACAGTAAGATTTATAATCCGGTGTTCCGGATAATTATTATTAAAAAAAAAAAAAAAACAGAGCTCAATACAGTCCGACAGAGAATAAATATTATAAATTTACTAGTTGAAATACATGGTTCCATCGCTACACAGAAATTATATATATTATAGAATTAATTTAAAATCTCTAGTACTGTTTCATTTTTAAGCGAATATTGGAATCTCACATTCTCACATTATAATATGGGAAGGGAATCATTTTTTTTTTCTAGATTCGCTTGAAAATGAAGCATACTAGGGATTTAAATTTAATTCTATTATTAAAATTGACGTTTTTACTTTCTGTTTTTGAAACATGTTAATTTATGTGTAGCGATGGAACCATAATTTTAACTAGAAAAAATAGTAAATTTATAATTTATATATATATATATATATATATATATATATATATATATATATATATATATATATATATATATATGTATTGTTTAAATATTTTCATATTTATAGAGAAAACTGTTCAATAAAAGAGATGGAAATCTATAGATACAGACAATGAGGCAACGGAAATAACATTACAACCTGAATGTTATTTCCACGCTTCAATATGATATTTCAACCAAGATTCTAATGACCACACGCCATTACCCTATATAAGCGTCTGCGTATATAGGTTACAGCGTCATTAAAAGAGCTGAGGCAAGAGGTTGGTGCCTCTTCTAAATTTCATTCTTTAGAACAGTTTAGCCTCAAGATTAACTAATGCAAGAGCAACCATAATTTCCACATTTCTCCTTCTCCATCATATATGTTCAATTGAACTTTCTATCATTCTTTCACTTCATCTATAATTTTGTTTACGTCTTTGTATTCTTAATATTCCAAAATTCTTTAATTCTTTTATTCTAACATTTTCATTGCACGTTTTGCCAGTTTGCTTCATTTTTCTTCTTCTTCTTCTTTATAATTCATCATCATCAGCATCTTCATCATTTTTCTTCTTCTTCTTTATAATTCATCATCATCAGCATCTTCATCATTTTTCTTCTTCTTCTTTATAATTCATCATCATCAGCATCTTCATCATTTTTCTTCTTCGTTTTCTTCATCATCATCATGATCATCTTCATTTTTTCTTTCTCTTCATTGTCATCATCTTTTTCTACTTCTTCATCATAATCATAATTCTTCTTCTTTTTAATCTTCTTCTTCCTTCATCGTCTTCTTCTTTGTCTTACTCATCATCATTATCATCATTTTCAACATCATCATCATCTTTACAATCATCTTATACTTTTTCTGCCTCTTCTTCATGGTCATCATCATTTTTTTTATCATAATAATAATTTTTATTCTTCTTCAGCATCTTCAACTTCTTCAACTTCTTCTTCATCTTCATCATCATCATTATCATCATTATAACCTTCTTCTTCTTCTTCTTCTTCTTCTTCTTCTTCTTCTAATTCCTCCCCGCTCTTTTAATACATTTCTCACGATTTGCATTTTTTTTCTAAAACTCATTTGCTTTCTCCTCTTCTTTTTTCTATTTTCTCCATTTCTTATTCTTTTCATCCGTCTTCATGAGACTTGCCAACCCTACCTCAAAAATCAATTTTACTCTAAGCAACCTTTCTGTAAATTTACTTGTGTGCTCTCCTCCGCCAGGAGATTATAAAGTGGTTTTGCACTCCCAACGCCATTTTTAGAAGAAGAAAAGAAACAAAACAAAAAAACAAAAAATATATGGAGGAGCCCCGAAAGCGCTACAAATTGACGGAATGTATAGGACGAGTCGGGTCAAAATATAGACTGACACGCCAGGACATCGACAAGATGGTGGACAGATTTGAAGGGAGAGAAATAGGAATGAAGAGAAGGAAAGTAGATGACGAAGACGACAATGGGATTGTATAATGTTATGGGAGTTGGGAGGAGATGTGAAGAAAAACTTGGGCGATGGGCAAGAAATAATGATATCAGGAGAAGTAGAAGACTCTAAAAAGTGCCTCGCTCGATAAAGGACATGCAAACGCAATAAAAACACTGAAAAAAATTTATATAGTTTACAACATTCACGATATATATCTGAACCATTAATTTCTTTAATATTCCAAAGGTAAATTAAAGGTTTTATCCTTAAAACAGAATTAAATTTGAAATAAGTCTTAATTATAAAAATATATATATATATATATATATATATATATATATATATATATATATATATATATATATATATATATATTTAATGTTTTAATGTGCTATATTTATGGGATAACGTACTCAATATCAGAGATAGTGCTTATGTAAATATAAATATAAAAGTGTAAAAGTGAACATTGAAGACAAAGTTAGAGGCGACAGGCTGTCTCATGCTGGAGCCAATCATCAGGCGGTCTAGTATGAAACAGCCTGTCGCCTCTAAGTGTTGACTTAAAATGTTCAAATTTATATTTATATATGCTACTTTTGCAATCTTTGGGTATGTGCATGTTGTAATTTAACACTGCATCATAAACAAATAAATGAATAAATAAATAAATATTTATTGCCCTAGTTTTGCAAACCTGTTTCTACACACACACACACACACACACACACACACTTAAGAATATATATATATATATATATATATATATATATATATATATATATGAAGAAATTTGAAAAAAACAAACAAAAATATTAAATGTAGTTAAATGAAAGAAATGTCGACGTCTGACGTTTCGTTTTATTTTGTTTTTTTTAGACAAAATTCATATAAAATACAATTCAGAAAAAAATTATAAAAAATACGATGGACATAAAAAAACAAGTCTTATTCAGAACAGATAACTGAAAAAATTGCAATCGATGTTTTTAAAAAAAAAAAAAAAATTCCAGAAACTCCAGAAACATTGTACTTAATCTTTATTTCTCTATGTGTTTACGTATGAGAAAATGAGAACAACTGAGAAAGACACAAAATAAAATTTTAAGAAACGTTATTTTCCTTAGAAAATTAAGCGTGCCATACAAAAAGATCACACGGGTTGCATTTTGCCCACAACTATTAAAACCCGTTTATACGGACCAATACAATAATGTGACAGTGATTATTGATGGGTTAACGTAAGCATATGTCCTGACAGCGGTGTTTAAAATACACCGACTGCATCCGATAAGACAGTTTCTTCTGTGAGCATTTTTCCGATAAATAAATGAACCTTGAGGATATAACATTGTAAAAATAATTATTTTTAATATCAAAAGCAAAGACGCCTTTCGTTCTCCCGTTGTCTGCGTTTGTTGTCTTGCCTTTCGGAGAGCGGAAGTGATGATGATGACGACGACGACGACGATGATGATCATGACGACGAAAATAAAATAACTAACAGCGATTGCAATATTTCTCTGCTTCCAAAATGAAGCCAATAAAAAGCAAATGAAAACAAAAGAGAAATGAAAACATTTAATGCGCATATACAAACAGAATGGCGTGCGCAAATGAAAAAAAAAAGAAAGTCAAATAAAGTTTTTTTAAGATGTCTGGAACGAGAGACAGACATTAAAAAGTACTAGTGATAAAAGAAGAACCTTATTCTCAAGCGTGAAAGATACAAGGAACCAATTTTGCACCACATTTTGAAAAAAAGGCATTGTTATCTCTTTGTTCTGGTATTCAGACCAAATCACAGACAACAGCCTGTCTAACTGTTTGCCTGCCTCACTTTACAAAAAGAGTCACAATTCCTCTACAAACGGAACGGTCTCTGTCTAACGCGTTAGTCAAAGAAAAACCAAGATGGTGGGCGGAAGCAAACATTGCCACTTGGAATGTAGACTGCGCAGTGGGAACGACTTGAATACGAAGCGGAGTATTAAAAGGTAATTGGAAAAAAAATGTATGAAACGTAAAAAAAAACCCCGAGAGAATTGCTTGGTTTTCAAAGAGAAATGAAACCGGAGCTGTTGATGTTAAACAAAACACGTTCATCTCCAAAGAGAGGTAAATAAAAACACACGCGCATATTTTAATTCGATTTATCTGACGCACACGCACATGTCGACTAATACTTGAAACAGGTCGTTCACCCCGGGTGTATTCAGTATAAACAATAGCAAGTAAAGATCTACTACGATATCAGGCAAATTCAATCCATTATAACTCATGCGTTCCTTCTATTCATTTTTTTTCTCTTCTTGCGTCATCAAAACACCATACATTTTCAAATTCCAAATTTTTTATAATCATTTCACCCCAAGCAAGGCGAGAATGTCACTAGCAAGCAGGTGGTTACAAGGCGGAAAAGTGAGAGAAAAGACTGAGTATAGGGAGGATTGTGGAAAAGACAAAAGATGAATAAGATTCAAGATGGTAATTGACGTTGCATTTAACTTTTTTTGAAGATTGTAGTTACCAGGGAAACAACGGAAGGAGTTCCACAGGCGGAAATTGCGAGAAAAGGACCTGTTAAAGAAGAAGAATCTAGTGGCACAATTAAATTCATGCAGTCGCGGCTCCAGGAAAAAAAAGATCTTCAGAGAAGATGTCGTGAAAATATTTATAAAAAAGACAGGGGGAAGACACGGCACGTCGGTGAGAAAATGACTGAAGTCAAGATGCCAAGTTAAGATTGATTATATTACAGATCCTTCTTTAGATTATGTTAAGAATCACGAGATGTGGAACAGGAGCATCAAACCAGATACAGAAGCATCATTCAATGGAGGGACGAATGGTAGATTGGTGCAAGATGGACTCTGACATGAAAAAAAAAAAAAACATAATTTCTATATTTTCGACAGCTTAGGTCATTTGCAGTGGTGTACAGTAATATGAATGTATTTTCAGGGTGTATGATGAAATTTGTTTGGCCTTGAAAATTATTGCGGCAGATTTTCATCAAACCCAGACACTATTGTTTAGACTGTCGATTAGTTGTTTTACGGCCATTGTTTCTGATGGACGTTACTCCAAGGATTGTAACGCTGCACGGACAAACTGGCAAGCCTTACCATTGAGCAAATCAAAGTACAATAGACTGGCCCGGAAACTCTCCTGATTTAAATACAATCGATAATCGCTGGTCAATTTGCAAGGAGCAACTTTGTAGAATAGTCATACGAAGTACTAACATATGCACGCGGTCATGTTTCATTGGAAATATATGAAAAAAGTAAATAATAACGGAATTATTGGTTTTGTTTCAATGTAATTGCACCAGGGTGTATTTATTTTCTTCTACCGGTTTGAATATTTAATAAATCTTAATAAATAAATTACATTATTTTACGACTCTCCATATTGCGTAAAATTTTTGGTTACCGAAATTAAAATTACGTCGAGTTCACAAGTCGACATTGTCCGTATTTTTTTAAAAAAAATTTTAATCATTTCATCGCAAACAAGCTGATAACGCTGTTACGTCACACACTGTAACTGAGAGTGAAATAAACCGAGAATGCGTTATTGCAGAGGAAAGACAAAAACTGATGAGGATTTAAGGAGACAAAAAATGACGATTGACATGGCGTTTGCATTTTTGAACATCGTAGATGACAGGAAAGCATGAAGACGGATGAGAAATCCACATACGAGAAATGCGAGAGAAATAACAACTATTAGAATATAACTTATGGTTACATTTAGTAATCTAAAGATTAGACCTAACTGCCAATCGAGTACTACGCTTAAGTTTATGAAATCGATGTACCTAAGAAGAACAATTGCTCTAAAAATATTTATAGAAAAGAAAAATGGAGGTTACGTTACAGCGATGGAAAATACCTGAGACCGAGATGCCAGACAAGGATTGAAAACATTGCAGATTCTTCAAGAAACTCCAGAGGCATAGTGCAGATTCTTCAAGAAACTCCAGAGGCATAGTGCAGATTCACTGTGTCTTTTCTATAAATACTTTCATTGTAATTGTTCGAATGCACTTTCCCTTATGGTACGTAGATTTTATGAATTTAAGGGCAGTACTGGGTTGGCGAAAATATCTCATCATAGCTGAAATGGCTAGATCTAACCGTAAGTTCTATGCTAACAGTTCCCTCTATCGAACTTCTAGCTCGTAGAACAATCTTCTGGATTTTTGCTTCTCAGTTAACATTGATCTTCAAAAATATAAATGCAATGCCAATCGTTATCTTGTCTTCTTAATACTTGTGCTTTTATTGTCCTCTCTCCTTAATAGTAGTTTTTTTCATATTCTCTAACACTCAGTAACATGTTGCGTGCTAGTTGATATACATATGAACAAACTGATATATATATATATATATATATATATATATATATATATATATATAGAGAGAGAGAGAGAGAGAGAGAGAGAAAGAGAGAGATAATCATGAACAAATTGAGATAGATAGATAGAAATATATATATATATATATATATATATATATATATATATATAGATAGATAGATAGATAGATAGATAGATAGATAGATATCGTTATATGTCGTACCTATTAAAAGGTATGAATAGAATGATATATATATATATATATATATATATATATATATATAGATAGATAGATAGATAGATAAAACATGAACAAAGTGAGATAGATATAAAAATGTATATATATATATATCTATCTATAGATAGATAGATATCGTTATATGACGCACCTATTAAAAGATATGAATAGACTGATATATATATATATATATATATATATATATATATATATATATATATATATATATAGATAGATAGATAGATAGATATCGTTATATGCCCTACCTATGACGACTTATGGGTATGTTCCAATCTTCATAAATATGACACTGTTGTAAGTGGTGGTAATATGCTGTCTAAGCAGTCCACCACTAGCAGTTGTTTACCTACTTGAAGCTGCTGACGAGTATTGTATTTTGTTGATGTTATAATGATAACCATTTCATTTCCAACTTCCGTTTTGGATATTTCTCATTTAGTAACCCTTTTCTAAGTTACAATAGATAGATAGAGGCGGGAATGTTCTAACTCATAAATTGGCTTGAAATCGATATGCTGTGTGGCAGAGAAGACAATCTTCTATTATTGGTTTCTCCTCTCTGTAGACGATACCCGTCGCCATGTTTCTGCGTGTGGCATTATTTTGCCACATTTTATTCCCCCCCACCACCACCAAAAAAAAAAGAAAGAAAG
This sequence comes from Acanthosepion pharaonis, assembly GCA_903632075.3. NCBI lineage: Eukaryota > Metazoa > Mollusca > Cephalopoda > Sepiida > Sepiidae > Acanthosepion > Acanthosepion pharaonis. Next base: position 3,325,748 of record CAHIKZ030000223.1, read on the forward strand.
AAAAAAAGAAGGGAATCTCAAAAGGCACCCGCCATGCACGAATCACTTTCCAGCTTTTAATTTCAATTTCCTGGCTTTTCTCAACTATTTGTTTTATTCTTGAGTCCAAGACTCGCGCATTTCCATCTTGAGTTCTCTGAAAGATTTATTCAACATTTTTTTTTCTATTTTCCATTCATTTAAGAACACATTTTACAGAGGCTAATTCGCATGCATGCATGCAAACACACACATCTGTCTCTGTCTCTATCTATCTATAGAATCATAAAAACACACACACACACACATATATATATATATATATATATATATATATATATATATATATATATATATGTATGTATGTATGTATGTATCGTGAAAGAGTTATTCTATTGGAAACTGTGGGCATTTTATATCTATTAAAACCGTCTTTCTTTTCCAAAATGGCGAATGATCTTTCGAAAAATTGGCTGTTGCAGATGTAGGATATTATCGAAAATCAATATAATTGATGGGTCCAAGCTTTCGACTCACTCGAGTCATCATCAGACGTGTGTGCGTATTGAAATTATGAGCGTTATAATCAATAAGTACATAAGTAAAATAGACTGAAGAAAATCATATGTAGCAAAATTATAGGTGTCGTTATATCGTAAATTGGATCGAATATATCCTAAACGCCAACAGCATTCCAATTTTTAAAACACATATTTTTTTTAATAGGTTTTCTTCTCACAGCAAGAAAAAATGAAAAAATAATTCGCTTCTCTCTCTCTCTACATATATATACGAATCTCTCTCTCTTTCTATCTATCTATCTATCTATCTATATATATATATATATATATATATATATATATAAAGAGAGAGAGTCAGATAGATAGATAGATAGATAGATAGATAGATAGATAGATAGATATTCATCTAAACAATCTTGTTTAAAAGTACTTGAACAAAGCAATTTATAAATCATTCCGAGCAAAACACAAAACAGCTTATTCCAAAATTGTAAAAATACCATAAAAAATCGAACAGATATCACTTGACAGTTCTTTTAAAATAAAACTTTTATATTATATATATATATATATATATATATATATATATATATATATATATATATATATATATATTTATTGACGTGGTTTTACCGATTTCACCACAGAGGAGCGTTTCGGTTAGCAAGATCGATTTTACTATTTTAAACTACAATTTTCCAGGATTTTCTCACTTACATTCGTATCTGCTCGGTGCTTATCCAAATGTAAACAAATGACGTCACATATTATGAAATGGACAAAGTCCGACTATTATATTAAGACATTTTTATGTTTTTATCTATAAAAAAAAGTATGTATAAACATTGTTGGACTTTGTCCATTTTATAATATGTGATGTCATTAGTTTACATTTGGATAAGCATCGAGCAGATATGAATGTACGTGAGAAAATCATGGAAAATTGTAGTTAAAAAATAGTAAAATTTATATATATATATATATATATATGTGTGTGTGTGTGTGTGTCCCATTCATTTTACTGATTTTAGGTAACGTTATATAACGAGTGATCGTTTCGCCCAGGTGTCATGGGATATTGGCTAAAACGATTAAATACTAAACGTTATGTACATATACTCAACGAATACTGAGTAACACACTGCACTCAGTTTTCAAAGGCATCAATTATTAATCTAAATACCTAATTAGTTTGGTCTTATCAATCTCAACTTCGATCCTTACCATAAAATACGCTTGTAGGAGATTCGTTTTCTTCACACTCTTCGAATATCGTCATTTCTGGATTATTCGTCACATCATCTTGAAAGGCAAACTTATCATTGAAGGGAATTACCTTTGTGATACATTTTCTTGAAGTGGGCACCTCGAGGCGGCGTAATGTTTAGCAAGCTTGTCTCGCTAGAAAAACATTACGACCGAGTAGCGGGTTCGATCCTCACTGGGTACCTACTACATCTAAGCTATGCTTGGAAAATCACTATATTTTTTTAAAGATACTCTAAACTGAAATTGGTCTGAAAAGAAGAAATAGAATATGACAGTCTTCTATATTGTTATACATAATATGTTTAGTTAATATAAATCTTAATTAAGTAATATATCGATGATTTCACAGATGAAGCTCGCGCGCGCACACACATATACACACAGGCATGCATTATTATTTTCTAAGCTTGTGTGTGTGCGCGCGCGCATGCGAGTGTCTGTGTGTGTGTTTGGACATCCACATATAGGGACATACTTATGGATGGGAGAATATATTCTATAAATTCTCGTATATGGCGAAAATGGGTGATTTGCATACGGTCATATCACCCTGAAACACCTGATCCCGTGCGATGAACGAAGATAAGCAACGTTGATTCTGGTCAATACCTTGATTGGTGTAAGTTTGGATATGCGGGTGGTGCACTGGAAAAGCACGGAATAGTTATCTGGAGATCCGAGTCCCAAATCCCTTTTTTGTATTTTATATTCACTTACGCGAAAATACTCTTGTGAAAGGATATGAATCCTCTTCTTTTCCCCCTGCTATGGGTTAATTAGCCTTATTTAACCTCAGAAGTGTTGATATGCCGTATAAATCGAAAGAATCAATAAAACAATATTTTCCAGAAACTGCAACAAATGTCCGCTTAGCATAGTTGCTGTATAAAACTTAGCGAGCTCTGTGAATAGAGCGGCGTAATAGGGTGTGGCTAGTCGTCCTAACAATCGGGTGTTAACAGAAACGAGTACCCGGCCATTATATGTATGCATGTATATTTATTTTCTAAGCTTATCTTAGATGTAGCACACGCTCTAAAATATGGGCGACCTAGTAAGTATCGGACTCACTACTAGCGAGATAAGCTTGCTAAACGTTACACAACGTTAAGATTCATATGTATATCTGTATGTATGGATGCTTACAAAATCACAGATATATTTTATTTATTTTTTTGTATTATATTTTCTAAAATCATATAAAGTCCGTATACATGCGCACACAAGGCGAAAGGTAATTCCATTATGGCGGTCTTCTAGATAAAATTTTGAATCACTTCTTTAACTGCCTTATCGTTCTAATGACGTACATGCGTAAAACAGATTAGGCTTAATACTCGATGTAAAATAAAAGAAACACATACACGCATACGTGATTTTCTGGATAAGGGTTCAGGTGCTTGAAGATGTAAAAGCAAAAATAAAATATTTAAATCTCACAAATTCTCATTAGGTCACGTTCAACGAGATTTTCGTATTAATGCTGTGTGGTATTTGCTTTTCCTTTCTTTCATTTATATATATATATATATATATATATATATATATATATATATATATATATATATATATATATATATGAAACAATTTTGAACCAGTGGCTTCATTAGGTTCTAACGAATTCAGAAAACCTGGCTTTTTTGCTGTATGTTTTATGAAAAAGACGTTGAAATTCATTTACCGGTTACTTGCTTCTCGCATACACAAATGGATAAGTTAATGCGTCGATTATTGATATCCACATGTGGGCAAAATATGTCGAACGGTCGATTAAGTTAAATCTAAACGTTTTCTGCATGAGAAGGTCTCTCTCTCTCTCTCTGTGTGTGTGTGTGTGTGTGTGTGTGTGTGTGTGTGTGTGTGTGTGTGTTACGTCTTGCTAATTTTACTCAAAATGTCGAGGTCAACCTGTGGTAGAGATTTCAATCACGTCCCAAAGTTGCCACACGGTGGGTCCGTCTCCGCAGGTGATGTTATCATGTAGCCAGTTTCTTTTGACAAATAGGCTATGCTAAGATTCGAACAAGAGTCTAATGATCGAATTATTAACTTTCTAACTACTCGCCCACTATGTATAATAATAATAATAACAATAATAATAACAACAACAACTTTTACGGAAAGGGAACACAACACAAACCCGGTAACTATGATAGGATCTCTAAAAATTTTACGAGATTTACAAGAACAATCAGAACAATCAAAACTTATCGCCGAGACATCATGATTAAAGATCACAAACACAAAATGTGTCTTCTTATTGACATGGCAGTCTCTGTAGTGCGTAATGTATCTTTGAAGAGCTTCAAAAAACTATCAAAATAAAAGGTCCTTGAAATCGAAATCTCAAAAATGTTTGGCACATGAGGGCATCCAGGAAATTCCAGTTGTAGTTGGAGAACTCGGTTGATTGGAAAATGTTTCCATAAAGTCAGTGAAATACGCTTTTCGCCATAAAGAAATGAAAAAAAAATTGTACTCTCAAGTACAGCTCACATCTTACACAGTGATTTATCAATGTAAAATATGTGTGATCTTAGTTTATTTTTTTTTTTAAAAAAAAAAAAAAAATGCCATATCATTTCAATCTCTGGTTGGGACCCGAAATAAATAAGGAGTATACAGAAATATCATTTAAATCAAAACAGAAGCCAAGAACCAACTATTGCAGCAAAAGATATGAAAAGAAAGCCAAGGATAAAGCCCTTGAACAGATGAAACAACGCTGGCAAACAAACCTCTGCATGGCCAATATCCAGACAGAAATCAAAATACTCATCGATGGTTAAGCATCTGGATTAAAATGAAATAGGCTTTATTCTTGCAGCGCAAGACCAGAGTCTTTTTCACTAGGATTTTCAGGCAAATAATAATAATGTGGATCCAAAAATGGACAAATACCAAGAAACAATAGACCATCTAAAATGTTCTAATGCCCCCAAATGAATATAAAATCGTCACGATAGAGTGGGGCAAATAACTGGACAATGTGCAAACACTTTGGAAAATGTGTAAGCAAACAATGAACATAAGCGCCGGTTACAGAAATAGAAGATGTCAATTCTATGGGATTATACCATTTTAGGCCGGAAATTGTCAAAAACCAGACTGAAATTTAGCAACCAAGGAATTTGAAAAACTATCAAAATACAAAGACCTGGAAATAGAAATAGAAAAAATGTGGAAATTGAAAACAGAATAATACCAGTGGTTACTTGGAATTATAAAAATGGAACAAAACAACACACTGAAAGAATCCCTGGAAACCCCAGCTTAAGAGAAATGATTATCTAAAAAAAAAAAAAAAAAAAAAAAAATTAACATGAAATGTATAACAACACACCACGACCTGCCTTAGGTCTTTCCGCAGACTTGGTAGAAATCGAATGATGATGATACAATAATTATAATAATAATAATAAAATAATAATAATTAATTCCTCATTTTAGAAATACAGACTGAAATTTAATTATCATACATTCAGATTAGGAAATGATTATCAAGACTATACCAAATAAATTTAAATTTTGTTATAAAGCTTCTAAAAAATAATGGATTTTCTTTATTAATCCAACTCATATCCATCACTTTTAATAGTATTTTAATGGCTCTCCATATTTGCATAAATGTTCAACTTATGTTAAACAGTATACACCATTGGGCAAATTAATTGAAACAACCGCTTTAAATCATTTCTTTAATGATACGGTCAGTGTGAAACCCGCTGGAGTGACAGGGTGTAATCAATTTCTATTTATTCCTCACATGAGGTCATTTGCAATGGGGTACAGTAATATGAATCTATTTTCCGAGTGTATGATGAAATTTGTTTGGCCTTAAAAAATATTGCGCCATCCGTGATTGCATCAGATTTTCATCAAACCCAGACACTATTGTCTAGATTGTCGAGTAGTTCTCCTACGGACATTGTCTGTGATGGACGTTACTCCAAGGAAGCGTAATAAACTTGTAACGCTGTACGAACACACTGGCAAGCCTTACGAGTGAGCAAATCAAAGTACTACAGACTAGCCTGAAAATTCTCCTGATTTAAATACAATCGATAATCTCTGGTCAATTTGCAAGGAGCAACTTTGTAGAATAGACATACGAAGTACTAACATATGCAAGGGGTGATGTTTCATTGGAAATATATGAAAAAAAAGTAAATAATAACTGAATTATGTGTTTAGTTTCGATTAATTTGGACAAGTATTTATTTATTTTCCTCTACCACTCTGAATATTTAACAAATCTTATTAAAAATATGATGCACCCTCCGAAAGATTTTAAACCTGAGTCCCTATTTGCAGGAGAAACCAACATTAGATTCGATTGTTTTAAACCGATTAAGCTACAAAGAGCGTCGCCGATCAAGCGTAGCTGAATCTGCCTTCTTTTTAGCGCATCTTTCCTTTTTTTTTATATTCCTGGAATTTCATAACTGCTTAGTTTCGAACCCGAAACGTAAACAAAGTAATTTCTCAAGATGTAATGGATTATTTCATTATTAATCCAACAACTTTTTATCACAGTGAACGATATTTTAATGGATACCCACATTTGAATAGATGTTCTGTTCATTTGAAACAGTACATTCATTTTCGTCTACCGGTCTGAATATTTGCGAAATATTATTAAAGAAAAACATGTGCACTCCGGCAATATTTGAACGCGCGTCCACATTTGAGGAAGAAAACATCGTTAGAGCCAAAGCGTTTTTAACTGACTCGGTCATGAGGGGCGTTATCGATCAAGCAAGGCTGAATACCTAAAAGAAAAAAAAAAGGATCAATTCACGAGATGGATATGACCTTTGGTATTAGAATGTTTTGAACTTATTTTTTTCGGATTAAGATGAAGAGAAAGAAAGGATATTCGATCAGATCCAGATACACAGATGGTAAAATCAATAACTCTTAACTCCAGACGTCCACTGTAATATTACATAATATCTCCCCACGGCCACCATTTTCTAATTTCCTGTCCACCTTATACAAAGATTATCCAAGCCTTTAACGCTCAAACAAAATATAACTTTCATCCACCCGTTCTCAAATATTTTGGATAATTCGTTTGCAGTTTATTTTTGTTTTAATTTTTCTCTTAAAAATTCAAGTTCATTAGAATTTGTTTTTTAATTCAATATCCACAAACCTTACGTGACCAAGTCTGCAGACTTCGTTTTATATTGCTAAATACTTCTACCCAGCCACCCCTAAGATAACGATGTCCCACCCATAACATCTGTCATCCAAAGAATGGACACTCGATTTTTATCATTTTATGACTGGGTTTGATCTTTTAAATTTTGCAAACATTTTTTTTTCATCTCATTAAAAATGTCTATAGAATTGCAACGCTCATAAATTTGCATAACCAGTTAAATCAGAACTCTGTTCCATTCTGCTCTTCCCCCATACTGTACCCGTTACCCTTGTCTGTTCCTAGTAACCCTCAGTTTCTAATAAATCTCTCTCTCTCTCTCTCTCTCTCTCTCTCTCTATCTATCTATCTATCTATCTATCTCTATATATCTCTCTATCTCTCTCTCGTGTGTGTGTGTTAGTGTGTGTATGTTAGTGTGTGTGTGTGTTAGTGTGTGTGTGTGTGTGTGTTAGTGTGTGTGTGTATGTTAGTGTGTGTGTGTTAATTTGTGTGTGTTAGTGTGTGTGTGTGTTAGTGTGTGTTAGTGTGTGACAAGGCATCGTATCGTTTCGTCTGGAGACTTCAGAAAAGATTATCGGACAGTCTTGTTCGCAATATAGTTGGCAGGCTTTTCTCAGAAATACATCTGACGCTTAGTGAATGCTAATATTCTTATCGAAGAACAAATGAATGGCGTTCATATATTTGTTCATTTTTAAATATTCGCGTAAGAGTTTTTTTTTTTCTTTGTCTTTTTGAGACAAAAAAAAATATTGAAAATGCATTTTTCCTAAATTTGCATGATCAATAAACCCCAATAGCAAAGGCTGCTTCGATTCTATTAACTGTTGTTTGAATAACTCCTACCCGGTTCAAATCGACTAAAAGTGTAATTTATGAACGTTTTATTCTTACATTTTTTTCACCCATTATTTTTCTTCGGAGTTCTATTTTTATTTCTTCATTCATTATTTTACTCATTCTTTTTTCTTATTCATTTTCTTTCTTGCCTTCTTTCTTTCGTTTCGTCCGTTTTGTTATTCGTTCACTTTCTTCTTCTTTACGTCGTCCATTCTTTCTTTTGTTTGTCTTTTAAGGTTTTTGAATAAGAATTTTCTTTCTTTCTTTCTTTCTTTCTTTCTTTCTTTCTTTCTTTCTTTCTATACGTTTTTCATCTTGCATTGTTTTAATATCTTTGTTTCTTCATTTCGTTTCAAAAGTCTTTCTTTGAATACTTGTTTCTGTCTTTTGCTTTATTTCTTCACTTTTTTTTAATCATTTCACCCCAAGCCAGGCGGGAAAGCCACTTGTATTTAGGGGTTTACAAGGAGTGAAAATGAGAGAAAAGACTCAGTATAGATGGGATGGAAGAAAGGACAAAGGATGAACAGCATTCAAAAAGAAAGAAGTTGGCGATTGACGCATTTAATTTAATATGGTTTATGTTTCACTTCAATCCTTCCTTCCTTCCTTCCTTCCTTCCTTCCTTCCTTCCTTCCTTCCCGATTTCTTTCTTTCTTTCTTTGTTTTTTCCTTCCATCCTTTCTTTTTTCCTTCCTTCCTTCCTTCCTTCCTTCCTTCCTTCCTTTCCGTCTTTCTTTCTTCCCTTTTTCCTTCTTTCTTTCTTTCTTTTTTCCTTCTTTCTTTCTTTCTTTCATTTTTTCCATATTTCGTTCTTTCTTTCCTTCTTTCCTTACTTCTTTCTTTCTTTCCTTCTTTCTTTATTTCCTTCTTTCATTATTTCGTTTCTTATATCTTTCGTTCTTCCTTTTTTTCATTCCTTCATTCTTTCCTTCTTTTGTGTATCTTTCGTTCACTATTCTTTCTTTTTTTTCATTTGTTATTTTTTCGGTCAATCATATCACGTCTTCTTTATTGTTTTTTGTTGTTGTTCAATCCTACTCTCTCTCTTCTCTCTCCCTCTCTCCCCCCTCTCTCCCTCTCAAGTTTTACTTTTGGTTTCTGCAAAGATTTGCTATCTAAAATATGCTTGAAATTTTCCAATGGAAATAATAACAGCTAGAATATAACACGAAAAACAAGTGTAATAAAAAGAATCAGGAAGGCAAACAAATCCTTGAAAATAATGGAAGAATCATTCCTTTTAACAATGACTCTAGTCTCACTTTTCGCTTATTTCATTCATTTGATTACACATAATATGGACGTTTGGACACAAACTTGCCGTCCAAGGTGAAAACTCTTGACTTCTAATTTGTTTTTCTCTTTATTCTTTAAAAAAACTTTCTTTATAACTACCTCTTTTTATTAATGTTTACTTTTAATATAAAAAGTTTAAACATTGCTTTTTCTAGATTTTTTTTCAAAATTTAGTACTGTCTAATTTCAATGTCCAGTTCATTGTTGAGAGAAGCAAATATCTCACCCCTGTCTTGTCAAAATATCACAAAACTTGCCCCCTCTATTGACACTGAACACTTATTCAAAACAGATAATTCTTTTAATTTTTCCCCGTTTTTTTTTTTTTTTTTTTCTAATATTTCCATTTTTCTTTGTGCAATCCCTTGTCTCTGGTATATGGGGCTGAGTTAATTCCCTTTACCACAATCACGAGACTGCCTTTGGCAAACCGCCCAGTGATCTCGTGGTTGTCTGGGGAATCAAGCTTAAAAAATAAGTTTAAAAATATTCAAATTTTTCTGTTTTTTGTGTTTTTTATTAGTTAAATTTAATTTAATCTATTTAAAATAAAATGCAAATTCGTTCATCTCTCTATGTCTCTTTCTCTCATGGAAGAATTTAAATTAAATTTTATTAAACTAAAAAACAGAGTACAGGAAAAACGGATGAATGAAAACGATGATAATGATAAATGAAATTTAAATTTCAAAACGAAATATCTTAAGAAGTTATGGTAAAGCAATTGAGTGACAATCTCAGAAATGAGGAAAAATATCGAAACGAAAAAATGGTTAAAAATAAGGAGACGATGAAGAGGTCAGGAAATATCAAAGAATTTCATGCCTGAAAAAGTAGCGATGCAGACACAAAATAGGCAGAAATACAAGGAAATGAAAGAAACAAATATGAAAGTAACAATGCAATGTCTGAAAATTTATGGTTGTAGTTTCTATACTTTCAGCTTTACTGGTTTTCCAAAGATTTTTTAAAAATCACGCGCACATATAAGCAAATCTACTTCATAACGTCCATATCTGTTTTTTTTACTGAGAGTTAAACTTTGTTTTATATCTGGTATTGGGATTAATTATTTTATACTGTTTTCACTGTCATTTCTCATGGTGATATATGAGACATATGAATCATTTAACGGGATATTATTAGAACAGTAAATGAAATGAGCAAAGAGTTTCATTCGATTGTATGTCCTCTGTCCGAGTTTGTATTTGCTGTTGTGCGTTCTGCTTCCTCTGAGCTTTTGTTAACCGTAAAAACAGTTGAAGAGGGTATGGAAATCACGCCAAAGAATATTCGACGAGATATAGGAGACTGAATCTACTCAATGTCCTTCTTGACATTTTCTACTTCCACTGTTCTTTTCTCTTCTGATAACATTCCTTTTATATTTTGATTTTCTTTTGATAGCTTTGTTAGTTGTCTTTTTTCCTTCTCTCTTTATTATTCAATCCGTTTTATTCCGTTATTTCTTTTCTTTTTATAATCTTTATTTTTCAAAATGAGTTCCTTCGTTTCATTTATTCCCCTTTCAACTAATACTGACCTTAATTTTTTTTAATTTTTTGTCAGTATTTTCTACACGTTTTATAGGATTTATATGGAACCTACGAATGGAATAAGAATTAGCATTCTGGCTTTCATTGTTAATGAATAGTGAATTTGATCTCTCATGGGTGCCCCGTATTTATGACCTAATGGTTAATACTATTTAATTACTACAGCCATTATTTAAAATATACTAAACCCCTTTTCCTGTAATTTATTTTCTTATATTAAGCGTGTACAAACATTTCCAACAACAAAACAGTTATCAGTTGTATAGTCTGACACTAGAAATTGCAAGTAGCATGCCGCTCATCGGCATAGAAAATGGAAGCGAGGAGAAGGATTCAAATTCTAACCTAGTCTGTTGCGTTCAATTTCACAAAAATTTCTGGTTAAATATCCTGGGCTTTCTGACCTTGGGTGGCTACCGGTGTATTGAATTGTATTATGAGTTACAAAAGTTAGACAAAGCAACGGAAATCCACTCAGTTAATAGTCATTCCAATTCACAGTTAATAAAAAAGGAAAGAGTAGAGAGCCACGACCCTGTAACTCTCAAGAGTCTATGTATTATAAAATAATTAATAATTAATAATCTATATAACGCTACGTATAAAAACGTCAGATAGAGTATATCTGCAAAGAACAATGAGAATAAAGATAAAAGTTAAACTTATCTTAGCCGACGTGTTTCGTCTTCTGAGGAACGTTATCAAGGCAAATGTAACGATTTTATTTCGCGACAAGTATTTATATACAAGAGCAAAAATATTTGTTTTTCAATATTTATATATATATATATATATATATATATATATATATATATATATATATATATTATTATTATTATTATTATTATTAAGAAACAGACAGTACTTTAAGGTATCATGATGACAATAATTTATATACCCGTGTGTGTGTGTACTCGCGTGTGCGTGTGTGAGCGCGCGCGTGTTTTTGCGCGCGTGTGTGTAACTGTGTGTGTGTGTAACTGTGTGTGCGTGTGTAACTGTGTGTGCCCGTGTGTGCGTGCGTGCATGTGTCTGTGTATATTTAGCCAGTATATCTTAATCTAAACATGTTTGTTTGAATAATCTCGATATAATATGTATTTTGGTTTTACTTTAATCCTCTCAAATTTGAGAGGATTTAAATGAAAATAAATAAAATTAATATGTCGAGATTATGCAACCACACACACACACACACACACACACACATATATATATATATATATATATATATATATATATATATATATATATATTGAACTCTATCATAATGAAATGTATCCCCTTATATCCATGCACTTGTCTGACTTTTCCATTAACTTGACTATTCATGAGCGCCGCTATACAAAAAATTTCGAAAAACCAATACTTTTTTGCTCTTATATATAAATACTTATCCGAAATAAAATACTTGCAGTTGTCTTGATAAAGTCCATCAGAAGACAAAACACATCGCCTAAGATAAGATAAAACAAATACCATGATTTAATATTAAGTACCTTGGAAAGAATCTGAAAACTTCAAGTCAACTTTCGAATTTTAAACTCGTCTGAATATTTGATGTTTGTATATAATGTTTCGAGTAGTCATTCCACAGTTCCGTACTTATTTCAAAAACGTCTTTAACATTCAGAGTTCGTTGTGAAAAACCTAATTTCTCTATGCTGATGATATTTGTAAGCACCTCGCCGACAATGGCGTTAAGAAATTGCCCGAACATAGACTTAGCAAGCATTACCAATACAACTGATATATGTTTGGGCATATATCCATGATGACCGGGGCGTGTCACCTATCATTAAATGACCTCTCGTAAACTCTAGAACGTTACTCTATCATCAGAGTTGTTTCAACCTGAAGGCACATTCCATATCAGTGTAATTTTTCATCAGCATGGTTGCTTCATTCCCAGCTCGCCCTTCTGTTCAGGTGCCAATAACATTGCAGATTTTTCTTTGGATTTTGTCAAGAATCTCTAAATATACAGCAGATGCACCAGAAGAGATATGGCATCATTATTCAAAGAAAAGTCGGATATTAAAATTATAAATATGTAAGATAGATTCTGACATGAAAATTGTTTAGACTGACAACAACATTCATAGCTGCAGATTTGACAATTGATTAGATATAATCATCCGGGGTCATATCTGTGGAAAACGTTCGCACAAGAAGGCACAGTGAGTAGATCTCCTGGAGATTAGCATCAGCCATGATATTGGAATGCAGAAAGCGCGATCCAGTGAACCAACTCTTCTAGCAGCAAACGTAACAATTGATTCAATATCATCATACCGCTTTATGTCAACGGAAAACGGTTTCCCGAGTAGGCGCATGTCAGGGAAAATCTTAGTTCGAGAAGGAGCAATGAGACAGTCTCCTGGAGTTTAGCATCAGCCATTCTAATGGAAGGCAGAAAAGACTATCCTGAGAATCAACTCTCCTAGCAACAAACCTAACAATTGATTCAATATCATCATACCGCTTTATGTCAACGAAAAGCGGTAGCCCAAGAAGGCGCATGTCAAGGGAAAACCTTATCCAAGAAAGCGCAATAAGTCAGTGTTCTGGGGGTTGGAATCAGCCGTTCTAATGGAAGGCAGGAAAAAGCCATCCAGTGAACCAACCCTTCTAGCAGCAAACCTAACAATGGATTCCATATAATCCTCCCGCTTCATGTCAGCGGAAAACGGTAGCCGAAGAATTCGCAATGAGTCACGATCCTGGAGGTTAGCAACAGCCATGCTGATGGCGGGTAAAAATGGTTCACTCAGATGATTAAAAGGGAACAGTTTCGTTTTAGTGGCATTCAATTTACCTTTGTGCGAACGATGGAGGTGATTGTCAGCTTAGTGTCACAGGAAGAAAAAAAAAATAGTTGATTGCTCCGTCACCTATATCACCGATATTTTGCTACAACGATATGTACCCGACCTCCAACTAAACTAAAACGTGTTAGCAACGTTGCAAAAAATGTTCCGTTTTAGTTGTGAATCACACTTTGTAAAGTCAGGAAAAATGGCTTTGTAAGTGATCAGGAATAAGAGTTATTGAGAAACAAATGCTATAATATTAAAACATAACCAAATGCTAGAATAGGTACTAATTTAAAGCATTATTTTATATTGAATAGCCATGACTATTTTTTTGGTTTGTCATTCAGATTTAGTTTCGGTTTACTTTGTTTCGTGTCATATCGACAACAATGGGTTAATGAATGCAGAAAAGATTTTTAGGATAGATTCGTATGAACAGAATGTGTATTATTTATAAGTCAGTTTGTTGATCAGGTTTCATTGACGTATTTTTGTAAAGAGGATTTTTTTCCACTAATGTATTGCAATATATGTTTTTTTTCAAAAATGTGTTGCTGGTAATGATTTTTTGTTAAATGTATTGCTCGTAATATTTTTTTCAAAAATAGATTGCTGATATATTTTTTTTTTCAAAACTGTGTTGCTGGTAAATTCTTTTTTCAATAATATATTGCTAGCAATATTTTTTTTATTTTTTTTTTTAAAGATGTATTCATGGTAATATTCTGTTTTTCAATAATATATTGCTGGTAATATTTATTTTTCAGAAATATATTGCTGGTAATAGTTTTATTTTAAGTAGATTGCGGTTATTTTATTATAACAAATCTAATTTTATACTTTCATAGCGTTTTGACCCCAGTTTCGGGTTAACTATTTGCCCATAGTTTGGAACCTAATAAGTGCTACCACCTTTGTTCATGGTTTACCTGGGAACAACAGCAATTAAGTGACGGATCAGTTTCTCAATACCTCCTGATCAATGGCCTTACTGCCGGATATAGTTTATCGTCATACCGAGGACGATTGGCTTTTAGATATTAGTTCAAAGATTTTTCAAAGGCTGTTTTAACAAATCGTGTCGTTTTCGGTTTCTTAATATAAACTTGGATTCTTTTGTCTGACAGTTTACTTCCCTAAAGATGCGAGTTTCACATGCAGAACTCTAAGATTAAATGTAAGGCTGGACAAAGAAATCTTCGAAAACACCCACTGCAAGAAATAAGTAAAATCAGCTTGATATTTGCAAGGAGGTTTTTGCTGTAGACAATGGACTCTGCGATCTTATGCGACCGACTCGGACAAAGAATCTTGGAGATGAGCGCGTGCCGCAGAACCTGATATACCGTCCGATTGTATAAGGTCATTTGTCCGCCTTTTCATGGAATGATATTTCGTGCACTTGGGCGCCATTTTTCGTCTAGCGCATTGGAAGAAAGAGAGAGAAAAAAACGGGCCATTGAAGAAGGACGTGGATACCCAAGGCGCTGAACGTGTTTTTATCAAGTGAAACGTGCTTGTCGGTATTGGACAAATATCCTTTTCACATTACTTTGTATATTACTTACATCAATGTACATATATCAACATCAATGTAAGTATACAATGCATGTTACAGTATATATAATATATATATATATATATATATATATATATATATATATATATATATATATATATATATGCAGAGAGAGAGGCATGAGTGCACTGAAAGGTATACACTCTTACCCACTTTTCAAAATATGACTATTTGACAAATATCTGATTTGTTTTGATGGGGGAGGGGAGACTTCTTGGCTGTATATGTATAATTTCACACCACAAGCGTTCTTTAGCTTGTCTTTGTCTAAAAAGATATATCTCCAATATTGATAATCTGTCCTCACCAAACATAGCCAATACACCCACACCGTGTATATAAAATTATGCATATACCCCAACCGCTAACGCACGCAAACACACATATACATACATATATATATATATATATATATATATATATATATATATATATATATATATATATATTGAGGATATTGTGGCACGTAGTGCACCAGGTCTCTGTATTCGGCCCTTCAAAAGTTTGGATGATCATGCACGAAACCTTCAACACTATAATCAAATCTCTTGTCCTGTTGTCGGGCTATCGGTTTCCTAGGAACTGATCTACTTGACCCTCATACGTAGAATTCGACGAGAGAGTCGTATATATATATATATATATATATATATATATATATATATATATATATATATATATGAACATATGCAAATTTAAAAGCATGAATGTATGTAGCATATTTGGTCTAATGCTCTTTGCTCTTACCATATATCGTGAGATACTTGCCAAAATTCGTAGAAGGTTTATGATTTGGCATCTCGGCTTCAACACATTTCTCATCGACCTGCTGTTGCCTCTCTCTGTGTTTTCTACAAATATTTTCATGGCTACTGTTCTGATGGACTTTCCTCCCTGGTTGCACGGCTGCAGGAATTTAACAGGACTAGAGTTTGCCAACTCGGTCTCAAATTTTTAATCTTGACTGCGCAAGAAGAAACCGTCTTTTCTATTCGAATCGTTTTTTTTCTCACACTTCTCGTCAGTGGAAATCCCTTCAGATTTCTTGCTTCCAAACCTGAAGCAATCATTAATCATCTGAATGTGCCGTCTATTGCTTCATATCATTTTATTGGCTTTTCTCCTCACTTCTACTCACTAAATTCGTCTTATTCGCTTTCAATCCCTGTAAACATTCTGCTGCCATTATCACCTTTAAAAAAAAAACCAAAAAAAAAAACCAAAAAAAAAACCTATTGTAACATAACTTATTAAAGATATCGTCTATATGAGCATCAAAATGGTACCCGACTTTTGTACATCTCTATACACCTTCAAGTATGTACATCCGTTCAAGGTTTTATATATGTAATATACATGAATTCATCTCCTATTTCAATGCGAGATGAAACAAAATACAATTATCATTATTATTTATCAATTATAAACTTTCGCTAAGCAAAATATCTTTGTTCATGTTTCTTTTTACCAAATTTGATGCACAAGAAAAACAAGCTTTTGCCCCATCTCGTCCCACTATCTTGAGCCTGAGACCCACGTGTTCCCCTCTCAATAGCTGTCTTTATATAATCGACTCTCCCGTCGCGTTCGAGGGTCAGGCCGATAAGTCCCTAGGAAACCGACATCCCGACACCGGCACATGAGATTTGATTATAGTGGTGAAGGCCTCGTGCAGGACCAGACACACTTTTTGGAGGGACGAATACAGAAACCTGGTGCACCGAATGCATGCCACAAGGTTCCCAAACGACCATCCGCAGGTTTTGAATTCAGAGTTGTCCTTCTCCTAGACCAGTTGCCAGGCTATAGAACCCAGTCTGTCCTGCTATTTTACCCATAGCTGGAGGGAGATGAAGAGGATACATACCTTTCCCAAGGGTAATGGATTCGACTGGAATTCGAACTCGGCTCTGCGATTCCTCAATCCAAGCCGCTATCCACTACTCCACCGTGCCTCCTCTCAAATATATATATATGTATATGTTGTTGAACTCCGCATGACTTACTAGCACGTTTTAACGATTCGATGTCAGCGTATCACTTAAGTTTTCGTCACAACGTCTGAAACAAAACATTGCGCTGGTATTTTGATTTGTGTTTTCTCCAACTCAGAGATTTCGTGATTTGACTGAAATAAATGATTTCAGGAGATGGCATCGTCTTCACTCAATTATTCCATGGTATTTGATCAACCAGATTTTGTTAGACGAAACCGCTCAATTTTTTTTTTTTTTTTAATTTAATTTATTTATTATGTTTTTTTTTTTTACTTGGAGAAAGATCAGTATTTACTGATATGAATGTCTGTTAAACGTTACTCATTTAATTGGAATAACTCTCTATCAATATTTTCATGTTAATTGTTCTGATGAAATTTCCTCTATGGTAGGAAGATATTATGAATTTAAACACAATAATAGATTTTCAGCAAGGTCATATCATTTTACAGCTGAAATGTCTACATATGTTCTGTGATATTTTCTTCTATCGTATTTCTTGTGAAACAATCTTCTGGATTATTGCTTCACAGTCAACTTTGCTATTCAAAAATGTAAATGCAATGAAAATCGTGTCTTGCCAGACTGATTTTCTCATCAGAATATTTATTGAACATTTATATATCTGCCATTCCTCCGTGCATTGAATATTTCTATCACATTTGGTCTGGTGTGTCACTATATATCTACGCTGGGAATGCCGTTAATATCAAGAAAACCCGGAAGAAAAGCGGACGGTCTATACGCGCCCACACTACTATATGCATACACAGATACATATACAGGCACATAGAGAAACGCACACACACATACACACACACTTGCACAGACACACACACACAGAGTATTTATTCATCCTCTCTAAACACTGAATGAGAATTGATAAGTCAGCGATGGTTTCAAGCACGTGTTTCGGTTTTAGGTTTTAAAAATCTTCTTGGTTCATTGTCTTCTGCCTCCCTCATTATCTTTGATATTTTTTTTTAAAAATTAATGTTGACTGTTTGTGTTTTAATCCTTTTGCAATATTTAAGCGTTAATAGTGATGATGATGATGATGATGATGATGATGATGATGATGATGATGATGATCTTTTATTAAACAACGTGATAATAAAGCAGGCGGTAAACATTGAGAAAACGTTTTTCGAATTGCTATAATCACTCGGGTTTTGTCTTTTTTACGGAAATGAATTTCCAATTAATTTTCCTATGCAATAAGATCTATTTCTTTCTTTTTCACTCATTCACCTCCCGCCTTTACTTACTCATTAAATCCTTATCTATCTATCTATCTATCTATCTATCTATCTATCTATCTATCTATCTATCTATCTACAGCAGTATGTTTCCCGCCATTCTCCTTGGAATTACCTTTTACACCCGTATTCATCAAAAGCAGAAAGTAACCTAAAATATAGGACACTCACACATACGCTAACACAGATACATTCACGCGTGTACACACACACATATATATATATATATATATATATATATATATATATATATATATATACCATAATTCTCTGAACGATCGTCCTCAGGAATCCAATATTGCCCTTTTCCTAGTTTTCTTGACAAACAAAGCGTAATTGCTTGGACTTAATTGCTTATACCATAGCTAGTGGGTAGATTGAGAGAAGCATCCCTCCATTTTCAAAGGGTTTTTTTACCTATGGGTAAATATAACGAACTCGACTGGATATCGAACTCAGCGTTCGATTTCTCCTTCCTGCTATTCATTACATCAGTAGCACACATCTTTCCCCCCCCCTCTCTCTCTCTCTCTCTATATATATATATATATATATATATATATATACACACACACACACATATATATATATATATATATATATATATATATATATATATATATATATATATGTATGTATGTATATATTTTGCATTTTATATATATATATATTTATGCATGTATATATATATATATATATATATATATATATACACACACACACACACACACACACACACACACATATATATATATATATATATATATATATATATATATATATATATATATATGTATATATATATCCTTTTGGGAAAAAGGAAAACAATTCTAATCCATATTTTAAAGAAAATCATCCTATGAATGATTTTATTATTTTATCGTTTCAACGACAAAAGTTAAATATACACAATTCTTTATTAATTTTAATTTCAATTGCTTTCCTATCACTACTGCTTAGACCGTCATGAATAGCAATGGTTTGACTACTGTATAATAACTCAACGAGACGCGATATAGCCTGCCTTTTGAAATAGCAAGTCTGTATATTTGGCATAAAATTTCGTATAAGCGAAAATATATTTGATACACTGTAAAGATTTTGTAGATGGTTGAAAGTGGTTGTGTAGGTTTTCGCTGATGCAAAACGACATTTTCATCGCTGCATGTGTCTGTATGCGTCTATCCGTGCTGAAGACGTACGCTTTGTGCAAAATGTTATCTGCTTGGCTAAATCTATGGATTGCACAATTAAGTGTAAAATTATAAATTCTGACTTTAAAAAAATCTCCCAAGAAAAAAAAAAGCTGATAATTTTAATCATTACTAAAGTGAGAAGAAGAAGAAGAAGAAGAAGAAGAAGAAGAAGAAGAAGAAGAAGAAGAAGAAGAAGAAGAAGAAGAAGCACAATGACTATTTTAATAGGGGAGAAAAAAAAGTTCTACTCGACTGATAACACAAATGAAACCGTAAAATATCATATGAAACCAAATTAGAAATTTTTAGAAAAGACGAACAAAGAAAACTACTTTGAGGTTTTCCATGTTGAAAGAAGCGAAAAAAAAATGTTAATGGATGACTAAGTTGTATCGTGGCAGTTGATGGGTCTCGTGGCTAAGATAATGATCAACGTTCGAGCTCAGGAAACACCGCGAGAACGAATGAGGATTTTCTTAGAAGGAAGCCAAGCTCTTTCCTCTTTGAAGATTAATGCAATATAATTTTTCTAATCTGATTATGTCTCGACATTGTGCTAGAGAAAGATAATCTTATTTTGGATGTTTTGAATAACGGAAGCATGCGTAACCATTTCCCTATTCTCTCTCTCTCTCTCTCTCTCTTTCTATATATATATATATATATATATATATATATATATATATAGATAGATAGAGAGAGAGATAGAGAGAGAGAGAGAGAAGCGAGAGAGAGAGAGAGACAGACAGACAGACAGAGACGTGGCCGAGCGGTTAAAACGTTCGTATTCTGACAATGAGTCCCGGGTTTCAATTCCAATCTCACCACAGGGAAGTTATCCTGATGTTATCGGACTGGGGTGTGGTTCCATCCCAGCGAGCGGCACCTTTAGAAAGTGTCTGAAAACCAATCCACGGGTCGAGCCAAGCCTTGTGAGTGAAATTGTGTAGACGAAACTATTGGGTGCTAGCACGAAGTCATCGTGGCCGAGGGCTTGAGTGTACTCTCCTTGTTCAAATTGTAACATGCTCTTTCCCAGAAACTGTTGACTCTGTGGGTGTTGAATAAACACAAATGCGCCTGAGAAAGCGTCTGTAATAGGGATGGGCTACCCGCCCTACTAGACAGATATCCTCGAACACGTGGCCAGCTATCCACAATGCACACACACAGACAGATATATATATATATATATATATATATATATATATATATATATATATATATATATATATATATATATATTCATAGTCCAAGTGTTTCATTCTTAAGGCTGGCCAGAAGAATGGTTTCAGATATGAATCAGACGGTCGCCACTGGTGTTGTCCCCAGTTTCCACTTTTATTATTTTTTAAACACGCTCTCTATCCCTAATCTTGCGAACTCTTGCCTATAATTAACAAAAGATCAAAAGTCTTGATGTTGAAAATACTTCGAGGGAGCACTGATAAAAATATTACCAACTATAAATACACGACAAAAAACATTATATTACATCACCAACTTTTATGAAATTCATTCCTAAAGAATTTAACGTATATTTAACTACCGTTACAAAAATATCGCCAAACCAACATGTGGACTAACTCAAATCATAATTAATGCCTACGACACAATAACTCACCCACACGCACACATACAGTCGCATTTGAGGATATTCATTATAATCCTGATCCCGTAAAGAAAAACTAGAGTTATGATACACTTTCTTTCCATGCTTACAGTTAATTTTGGAACGAACACACACACTCACACACACATATACACACAAGCACGCAAACGCACACACTCTCTCTCTGGAACAAAACCTACTCTTGTGAAATTCTATTACCTTTTCTGATGATGGACCATATTGGTGAACTATGTCAAAATAGATGCTTTACATGCTCTCTCTCCGTTGTCGTGCGATGAAAAAAAGGTATGGAAAAAGTTCGAATTCCATTGGAAACGTTTGCATTTACTTTAGCGCGAATTACGCCTTGGAAAAGGTATGAATCATTCACAGATATGGTTTAAAAAGCGGGACATATTCCTATAGCCTTGGTTAACAACCTGCGTCTACCACAGAATAATGGCAACCTACAGCAGGAAAATGTTATTTGTCAGTCATGAATCGAAAGTGTAGCATGTATGGCAGTTACCTGACCGGCTGGTTTTTGAAATCTAATTAATATTTCACCCGCCAGTAGTTTACAATCGCCTGAAGAGACACAATTATGGTGTTGAAACATTGTTTGTAATTCTGTATCGTTTCTCTTATAAAATGTCTTATTATCTTAGCGTAAAAAATATATATATATATATATATATATATATATATATATATATATATATATATATATATATATATATATATATGTGTGGCTGGTCCTGCACAAGGCTTTCACCACTATAAACAAATCTCATGTGCCGGTGTCGGGATGTTGGTTTCCTGGGGACTTATCGGCCTGACCCTCATACGTCGAACGCGACAGGAGAGTCGATTATATATATATATATATATATATATATATATATATATATATATATATATATATATATTATAAATTAATTGATTTAAAATATGGTTTTCGCTACACAGTTCTATATCTTGCTGTTCTTTCTTTATTTTTATATTATATATATATATATATATATATATATATATATATATATATATATATATTCACGGAGAAAGTTTTCGTACTGATAAAATGAATAGCTCGGTGTTCATGAAATAAAATTCTAAACGAAATGGATAATTAAAATATCCTTCTTCTTCTTATCATATATATATATATATATATATATATATATATATATATATATATATATATATATATATATATATATATATATAAAGAAAGAAAGAACAGATGATGTTAGAACGCACAGTTCTTAGCATTTACTTTTTTAAAAGTGCTCAATACAAACGTAGAAAAAAATATAATATTACTAAAATAATTTTCTTTCAATAGATTAGATAAAACATTTTACATGGCTACACAGAACTTTCATGTTTCTGAACTTAAATCTTTCCACAGTTTTTTATTGTAATCTATTATAATACATATATATATATATATATATATATATGTGTGTGTGTGTGTGTGTGTGTGTGTGTGTGTGTGTGTGTAATGTTAGTATGTGCATGTTTCATAGCTTCCGGCCTTTTTGTTTTGGTGTTAAAATCTCCTGTAAAATGTATTAGATTTCTATTAATTAGAACAAAAACTAGTGATCTAATTAAATAGGTGCCACAGTTTTTCGAAATGTTTTCAATATGTGCACTTCCAGATGTAATAAAAAAAATATAAAAAAATCTTTCTGTGTGGGAAGAGAAACTATTTTTGCGGCCTATTTAGCCAGCTGACAAAAAAAAATCAGCCTTGCGTATTTTTAATGTTCTGTTGCAACATTTTCATAAAAATTAATCGGCAAACCCACATTTTAATGATGACACTGATGTTTCTCATTAAAGCGTGATTCTCAACACGTTGCATCGACAAAATGGTTTCCTTATCACTTTTGGCTTTCACCGAATCATAATATTGAGTTGACCAGAAAGTCCTGATTATGTCTGGAAATAGAAAGAACACACAATTTTATGGAGCAACACCTACATTTATTCGACGTAATAAAGTCAATCATTCTCGATGATTTTCTGCCAGCGATCAGCCAGCATGCGAATCTGTTCCAGATACCGGCCCTTTAGCTTTGAATAATAATAATAATAATAATAATAATAATAATAATAATAAACTGTAAACAAGCTTCCGTCACTTCATCAAATGTGTTAGATATCTGATCGCAGAGGAAGTGTGCCATTGAGCGGAATAGGCCATAGTCACTTGGAGCAGCATTGGGACTGAATGGTGGATGTGGAAGAATCTTGTCCATCTGTTTGAACTTTTCTTACTCACTCTGGCTGTGTGTGACCTCACATCGTCTTGCTGAAAGAACGCGCGACCTTGATTGACCAAAGCAGGATACTTCTTGCTTAGTTTGTCGATCTAGCTGTTGGTAACACATTTTAGCATTGACGATGCGTGGTGTGGAACAAGATCGAAATGCAGTACTACTTAGAAATTCCACAAGACAAAGATCAAGATTTTTCGTTTTCTTTCCGCTTCTTAAGTGAGTCAACCTAGTATTTAAACTTGCAATTTAACGCATGGGTTATCTTGCGTTGTATTCTGACTTGTTGTTTATTAGAATTTTTTTTTCATTTTCTTCTTAATAGTCCTATTCTTAGAAAAGGATATATCAATATATAATATATATCTATATAAAACAAAATAATTATTTGCGTTGGTGAGAAAATGAAGGTACAAATCGATACCGGAAACGGAAGTCGACTGAGGTTAGCAAGTCAATGAAACCTGATCTATAAACTGACTTCTTATAAATAATACATATTCTGTTCATGCGAACCTGTCCTAAAAACCTTGTCAGCATTAAAAAAAAAAAACAAAAAAAAAAACATTGAGATTGATATGACGTAAATCAAAGTAAACCCAAACCAACTCTGAAAGATAAACCGAGGAAATAGCCATGGCTATTCAATATATATAATACTTTAAATTAGTTCCTATTCTATCATTTAGGATGTTTTAATATAATATGATATTTGTTTCTCAATAACTCTTATTCCTTACAAAGTTTTTCTTCCTGATTTTTACCTTTCTAGCATAAATGAATAGGTTGTTCAATGAAGCAAATTGTTCACAAATCGTATTTGCGCGTAACTGGGTGGTTACCGTAGCCGTGAGATTATCTTTCCGTGTTCGAATTTCAAACGACGCTATTCCATTCGCTTTCACACTAATAGCCTTGGAAATATAAGGATCCATCTCATAACAATATAAAATATTAGGTTGGTGCAAAAATAATGACGTAATAATGTCGTTTTTGACGTATTTTTTAACGTCAAAAAAGAAATTATTACGTCATTATTTTTGCACCAAGCTAATAAATATAATCACTTCTGGAACAACGTATTTGTTCAATATTAACAAAGAGGCCTTGTGTCACATCTGAGCCACGCTTGGAAAATCACTACTAGGATTATTTAAACAGTTCGCTTAAAAAGCCTTTTTATGCAATGATCATGTAGCGTGTAGATGAATCTAACACTTTACACAGCGTATATGCCAGTGTACAAAGTTCTGTTTTATCTTTAAAATATGGGGTAATTTTAAAATCCAGGTATCCAGGTTTAAGGTAAGTTGTTAACATGGGCGATATTTGAGGGTAGCCTAATCCCTGACTCACATACTTTTTTCGATGATGTTGGACAAAACCATAATTGGATGTGCGTCTCAAGAAGCCATTCATTTAAAGATCGCATTCGAGAATAGTGGAACGAATGGATAGTTAGCGGGGAAAAGACATTCCGGCTACCATAATAGCTTACTGAACTCACAACATTTATAAATGAGTGTACGTCGGACGTATTATACGGAGGGATGTTCTTTGACGCACCACCGGTACCCACCCACCACAACAAAATTTGATTAACCAGTCCAAGTGCGAGGCTCTAGCAGCAGGAATATGACGGGAATATAAGCAAGACATTACAAATTGGTAGGCGTCTATTGACTGGCAAACACTTTGAACCTGTTACTCTGGCACTTTATAATGGGGTATTGTAGAATTTAGTAGTTAATTGACAATATCTCACCGCGGTTTTTTCATTAGAATTTGAGGAAAATGAAAGTATATGCTTACTGAATTTATTGAACAAATTCCATACAATACATTTTAAAATATGTTTTGGAGGCATTCGTTTTGTACGACGTATGTAGCCTGAAATCTACATATTAACTGGAAATTTTGGTGGTCGTCTTATAGCCCAGTCACCTTGTACGCCAGTCACCTTGTACGCCAGTCACCTTGTACTTATGATATTCCCTTTCTTTTATTATTCCTGAATTGCCGTGCATTCTTTAAAAAGATTATGGAGTGGCTTCTTGATGTCTTCTCCACGGCTGAAATTTATTGTTTCCTTTGTTTTAGCTTGTTAACAACTAAGGTGATGGAGATCATTCTACCCTTTTATTTATCAGGTATCCCTGGGGCGGGGAAATAGACTGATACCTTTGTTGAATGCAAACCTGCGAATGTGAACACTGTAGACTCACTGACAATTTGAACACGGTTTGCTATTCCCACATTACGTTCCTCTATCGATACGGTGACGGCCCGCATAACTACAATATAAGCGTTAGTCATGGATAAATTAAAAAAAGCTCAACAGAAAAGTTAGTAAGGAAAAAAAGTTGAACTATTTCCTCGAAAATATATTTATTGCCCGACTAAGCAAATGCTATATAAATACAACTGTCGAAAAAAAAAAAAAAAAAAAAAAATTCATTTATGCTAGAGATGTTAAAGCATTTTTTCTTCCCAAACCACACCCAGCTTCCGTTTCCGGTATCGATTCGTACCGAAATTTTCCCCATCTTTGATAATTACTGCCTCTTTCTGATTCCTTTTTGTTAGGATATATATATATATATATATATATATATATATATATATATATATATATATATATATATATATATGTGTGTGTGTATATATATATGTATATATATATATATATATGTGTGTGTGTGTGTGTGTATATATATATATATATATGTACATATATATGCATATATATATATATATGAATATATATGTATATATATATATATATATATACATATATGTATATATATATGCATGCACATATATGTATATACATACATATATGTATGTATATATGCATGCATATATGTATATATATATGTATATATGTATATATATATATGCATATATATGTATATATATGCATACATTTATATGTGTATATGTGTGCATATATATATATGCATAAATGTATGCATATATATATATATATACACGTGCATATATATATATTTATATATATATATATATGTGTGTGTGTGTGTGTACTTGTGTGATGGAGAGTGAGTGAGAGGGATTTGTGGGTACGTAGAAATATATATAAACTTCTTTTTATTTTATTAATCTTTCTATTGCAGTTTCTTTGTGCATTCGTGCATAAACATTTCCGATTAGTATCTTTATAATTTCTATATAAGTTTTATTGTTCTTATTTTAGAATGCATTTATTATTATAAAATCTTTTTAGTAGTAACTATTGCAACTATTTATACTTATATTCACAATTAGTCTAGTTAGTGGCCATTGGTTCTCACGCGCTGATTGGGATTATTATTAAAAATTCCAATTTTATTCCGCCCATCGTCATATGAAAATATTTTAAAATATATCATAAAGATAATTAAAATGACATTTCTACAAGTTTGGAAATAAAATCTATTTTTTTATTTTTATTTTTATATACATGCCGTGTACTTTTAGGACGTAGGCGATCATTGCTCTCTGCCTACCTCTATCCCCTTACAGCTCTCAACAAGTTCCTTCCCTCTCCTTTTCCCCCAGACCTCGTTCTGTCATCTACTTGCTTAAGTTCGCCAGGTATATCAAGCGTTGTTTTCCCTTGTCTCTCTTTCCTGCTATTCGACCCGTGAGTATCAGATTCTCCAAGTCCTTCTTCCTCATTATGTGTCCTTATTCCTTTTTATTTGCTATATCCTTTCAGGGGGTAAGCGATTATTGCTCTCCATCTCCCTCTATCCCCTTACAGCTCTCAGCAAGTTCCTTCCTTCTGCTACCTCCCCCAGACCACGTTGTGTCAACCACCTGCTTAATCCCGCTAGGTATGTCATGCGTTGTTTTCCCTTGTCTCTCTTTCCCTCTACTCGACCCATGAGTATCAGATTCTCCAAGCCCTCCTTCTTCATTATGTGTCCCAGAAACATCAGCTGACGCTTCCTGGTGTTAAGTATAAGCCTCATCCTTGTTTGCATCCTTTCTAAGACCTCATCGTTGCTCACACGCTCGGTCCGTGATATCCTAAGCATCCTTCTAAAGAACCACATCTCCGTTGCCTCGAGTTTTTTCTTCATCTTTGAGAAAATCGTACAACATTCGATGCCATAAAGAGCTCAGTATTCTTTTCTTTGCTACCAAACATTTCTTCATCAGTGCCATAAAAAAACACTCCGTTGTTCCTTCTTAAATGCTTAAGATATATTGTCCTTTCTACAGACGAATTATTCCCCACCCTCCAAACTCTCTCCCACGGGCAGGATGTGACTACCCTATCGCTATTTCATGGGAAAGTTCTCGAAGGAACTACATTACCTGGTCCCGCTAATTCAAATCTTTACGCCAAGGACACACCATGACACTTACACATTAAAAAAAACTACCTATATTTCCTCCGTATTCCAACAGTGAGAATTAAATTCCTTTCTTAGAGCTTCTTCGCACGAACCACTGCTTTATAGAATGTACTTTAAGAAGATTTTTCCCCGATCCTTAAAATCTTAACCTCTTCAAATCTCGGGTTAACCGTTATCTTCCACCCCCATTTGGGGATGAACCTCAGCTGCACCCAATTATTATTACTAATATTGATTTTCGGGTTGTCTGACTTTAAACTTAAATTGCTCCAATTGTACGGCAAAAATTACCAGTAATGAAACACTCGGTCAAAGACGGGCTATATTGCTAGTTAATATATAAATTAATAATAAAATGATTTAAATACGTTAAACCTAATTTCTCGATCGACACTGTTAACATAAAAATTAAACGTCTATACGCTTAAGGAGAATCTTATTTTGTCTCGCGAATGTAAATCTCTTTGAAATAAAAATCTTCATTTGAGGACTAAAATTCAACACAGAAACATGTTCAAATAAATGTTTCCGAAACTGCCTATGTGATATTTTTTATTTATTTATTTCACCCCAAGAAAGCCCACGAAATTGCAATCGGTTACTGCTAGTGGAAAATAATGAGAAAGATTTTTGTGGGGAGAAAGGACAATAAAGTATCAGAATTCAAGAAGGCAGAAAATGATGATTAACGTCCCATTTAAATTTCTAAAGATTGTTTGTAGCAGGGTTGTAAGAAAACGGAAGAGATTTCCACAGATGAGAAGTACGAGAAAAGAGACTCTTAGAATAGAACTTGCAGATAAATATAACCATGATGAAAATTATTTGCCAATCTACTAGTACGCTTGCATTCAAGCGGTCGATGTACCAAAGATGACAGATCATTGGAAGAAATTCAATGAATATATTTGAATAAAAGACACAGGGAAGCCATGTCATGGCGTTGTGAAAGTGACTGACGAACGAGATGACAGGTCAGGACCGATAACATTACAGACCTTTCTTAGGGTTTTGTCAAGAATCTTAAGATATATAGCCAAAGAATTAAACCAGATATGGCAATAACGCACGGATTGCATGTGACGCATTTGTCTCGATAAATAAATGCATAAATTTTTTTGTGTGTGTGGATATCTAAAGCTTTCGAGTACTGTCTGGAATGTCATGTTTGCTTTAAAGTGAATGACCCATAAATATATCATCGTTCTCGAAAAAAAAGGCTTCATAGTGATAAATCCTGACATTGAAAGTAATACACATGTCCAGCACTCTGAGAAGCCATGTTATCAGCAAGGGGCCAGTGTTATGCTGCCAGTCGGGGGACCATAATATTTCAAATCAATCACTGACAAAATCATGCTTTCACACAGCTCTTTCGAGTTAGATGAACAGTTGTGTAGACAAGTGTTCTTTAATTGGCTGGTATTAATCTTCATTAACCCACTGTGTTTCTAAATACGCTTTGATACACATCCTTCCTTTTTGACAGTGTTTGTTTTCTGTGCCCCGACTTTTTACGTCTGTCTTCATTAATCTGTAATTTTTATTATAGCTGGAGCCTTTCCTTTTAATTTTTTTTTCTTTTCGTTTTCTTTTACTTTTGTTTTGGGGTTTGGGATAGGAAGAGTTTTCCACTGTCGAAGGTAATTAAATATGGAATAAAGATGGAAATATATTTAAGACAAACAAAGATGCAGACTAAGGAAGAGACAGAAATAAATAAATCATATTTTGCGAATATTGACTGAGCCTGGAAGAGACAGAATGAAATCTGCAGAGGGGTCGGAATTCTGAAGAAATTGTTGCTCTTGGGGAAAGTTGAAATGTTGTTTTTTTTTTTTTTTTTTTTTTTTTTTCATATTAAGGAAAATGTTTGTATAGTTAAAAACATACATATCGCGTTGACAGAATCAAGCACAAAGGAAAAATTAATGAAGAGAGAAACTTACCAGATAATTATGAATGAATGATTGATTGAAAAAAGATAAAGGATGTAGCAATGAAACAAGCATTAACAAGTAAAACAGGAAACAACGAAGTGACAGGCTATCTATCTATCTATCTATCTATCTATCTATCTATCTATCTATCTCACTCTCTCTCATACATACATACATACATATATATATATATATATATATATATATATGTGTGTGTGTGTGTGTGTATATATGTGTGTGTGCATGTATGTGTGTGAAAGAGGGATAATTTCATAACGTGTGACGTTATTTGTTTACATTTGGATACGCTTTGAGCAGATATGAATGTACGTGAGAGATTCATGGAAGATTGAAGTTTAAAAGCAGAAAATCGACATTGCTAATCAAACGATCCTCTGTGGCTCGATCGGTTAAGAGCACGTCAGGCTAAATGACGGTTCCGTATAGGATACAGATTGGATTCCGGAGGACGAATATTTTCTATAAAAATTTCTCGGACATTCAGGCCGGTAAATATTATTACTGTTTATTATAAAACACAGCATTTACTTAAATAATTGTATATATATATATATATATATATATATATATATATATATATATATATAAATAATCAGATATAGATATTAGCAACTGTCAATACGTGCGGTAGCGTGCATACACAGTTAAGTGAATAAATATTTACTTAATTTAAGGTGTAAACAAAACAGTGTTCATTGAGGTTAGACAGAGCTAAGAAGTATATATATTTCATCCACAGAGAGTTCGGTGTATCACAGCTCACGTCCAATTGCTTCGAAAAGACCGATTTATCGTCAAACCTCTTAGTCTGTCTGTCTCTCTCTTATATCTATATATATTGGATCGTCATTTATTATGTCTGTTATTTTTATTTTTAAACAGTGAATTTAATACCAACTTGCGTAAATTCAATTGCTATATGAAATTAATCGATGTTAGTTGTTTTTAAATTGGGTATTAGTAAAAGTTTATTTTCCCTATTATAATATATGTCGCATGTCCTGATAAAGAGACAGTTGAAATTTATATGGCATGTAATGAGGAAAGAGGTCTTGGATTATTTGATACACACAGGTCTGATTGTAAGCAAGTGGTATAGAGGAAAATAATGCATAACTTGCCTGACGGACCTGAGTAAATTGATGACGGAACGGGGTTTAGAAGACAAAACTTATTAAGGGTCCTAAAGGACAGAGCAATCTGCAGAGCCATGACAGGGCACAAAAAAGAATGCAGTGCAAACGATTTAATGAGAATTGTTGTATAATATGGGGAGCATAGAAGTGAAGTGTGTGTAAATTTTACCTCTAAGGAGTGCTTCTCTGTATTAAAATAACCAGAGCCGATGAAAAATATGTTGTAGCGATAATTAAATAAAAAAAAAGAATTAAGACGAATATGAAAGAAGAGGGTAAAAAAGTTGTTGAAAAGAGAAAATATAATGAAAGCATTTCTCATTACAATAAAATAACTTAATTTCCTAAGTTTTGACATAAGGGTATTTATATTCATAACCACATGGTCTATTTATCAGAATAAAGAAACGGATGTTTGATTTATAAGTTTTAAACCGTAAAAAAACAAAGTTTAATACTGCCGAAAGTAAAATTGATTTAATGGAAAAGAAACGCAAACCAAATACATAATAATAATAATAATAATAATAATAATAATAATAATAATAATAATAATAATTTGTTTCAGCTTTTCATAAAACTTACGGCCACATCATGTTGGATCAACGGCCCTTGTATGATAGCCGAAATTAAGCAACGTCGAGCTAAGTCAGTACTTGGATGGGTAACTGCTTGGGAATACCAGGTGCTGTAATCTTGGATGTGCGTAATGAATGTGAGTAATGTATGAAAGCTCAGAATTGTTAATCGAAGACCCGAGTACCAATTCCAGTCAGGTTCCTTGTATTCACCTACGCGCAAATATTCTTGGGGAAAATATGAATCTAACACTTCTCTTACAAGCTATGGCTTAATTATTAAGACTTGTATCATTAAACTACCCACAAGAAAAAAAAAACTTACATTCTAAGATATTTTCTGGTTATAAATACCCAGCAAAAAGTTGATAAGCCGTAAAAAAAAGAACAAATCATTTAATCTCAGAATTATTTTATTAATTTTTAGATATGTTTGATACCCGTATTTTTTTTTTTAATATGAAACGATTTAAAGCAAGACAAAAAAAAAAAAAAGAAAGGGACTATTATATTTTGAAATCCACTGACAAATGATATCACCCGCCCAAATGGAACCCAATGTTTGGCAAACATGGATCAAAACGATTAATGTGTATATTTTTAAGAAGAAGGAAACATGTTTACAATTTGTTTTCTTGCAGCACATATGGTTTTGTATGATATAACGAGTAACGTAATTTGTTTGTGATATATTTCCCGGTATATGTAGACACACACACACACACACACACACACACACACACACACACATATATATATATATATATATATATATATATATATATATATATATATATATATGCGATTTTGTCATTGTTTTTTGTATAATAGAAAGATTAAATAAATTTCTTCATGATAAACTCTTCTATACATATGTATTTTCATGTTTGTTATCGTTTTGTCCGGCATATAAGCTCGATGTTCAGTTGTTTGCGTAATATGAGATTCAATCTTGGAAATACCAGATGATCTCCATCGAATTATCTAATGCAATAAGTAATGTTTATCCTAAGAGAAATTGCTCTGCAATGACACCTATACGTGCTGAGCTTACTCCAGATGATACCAAAACAGACTTTGCACTCATTGGAGAGCGTTGGAGAAGGCATGTGCATCAGCGGGTTAAATTGAATGATGTCGCCATAGCCATCATATGTAAATTTTTGCCTCACTCTGTGGTGGCTGCCCCCGACATATATACAGGTTGTCGACTGTGCAGCGCTTACGAATGTCACACGTTGAAACTCGGTGACAGAAAGAAACATAAGCCCCTCCCCTAACAGCACTGTGGATAGAAAAAAAATATCTTTCACTTTCTTGTGAGAAGAATTCACGCGCGCAAAAAGGCAACAAATCTAAAAAAACAAAACAAAAAAAAAACAATTGTCAATATTACTTGACGAAGTCCGAAGTTGAAGAAACTATAATCCTCCGCAAGGAATCGAAACTATACTATTTCTTCTTTACAGGCCAATTTCAAGCTTTCACCAATCGAGGTACTGACTAGGCTTGACGTTGCTTAACTTCGGTAAATGCACGGGAAATGGTGTTTTAAGGTGATGTGGGCGTATACCAATTACGCATCTTGGCCATATACGAGAATTTATAATATTATATTCTCCCTACATTCGTATATTCATCTGCAGATGTCACACACACACACACACACACACACACACACACACACACACACACACACACACATATATAAACATATGTGTGTGTGTGTGTGTGTGAGAGAGAAGAGAGAACTTCATCTCAGAAATAATCGATATATTAATTAATTTAATTAAGATTTATATCCGTCTATATGTCTGAGATGAGGTATTATGTACACTATTTACATTATTCGGACTATTGTCCTCAACTTTGTCGCCATATTTAAGGTAAGGCTTCAAGAACATCAAAAAGCTCTAACACGAGGGGAAAAATCAGGTGTGGCTGACCACATATGAAGAGAAAAGTGCGATCAGGTGGAGATCATAGACAAAGCGCACCTTTGGAAAATTCGTAAACTTAAGGAATCAGCACATATGCTAGGCCACAAAAAAACACCTGAGTCGACCAAGCATAGAAATGCATACAATATGGGAACCAGTAATAAGGAGTGCCAGAGAAAAGTGATAATAACAACAAAAATTGCAATATGAGCTCTGTTAAAAATCATGCAATTATAACAGCAAAAATTGCAATATAAGCACTGGTTTAAAATGATTGCTAAAGACATTAGGTTTATAATAGCCAGAAATTCACATACAGATGTCCACAAAGACACATGTCACAGTGGATAAAGGCGTTGGTTAGATCCAGTGACAGGACCCAAAGAGTGTGAGTTCAATACCCGGTTAAGGCAGTGGAGAACTTGAGAGAGGAATCATCAGGAGATAACTGATAACTGACAAACTAGAACAGTGACCGAAATATAGTGTTCAGTTCGACATTCAAACCACCTGAAGAAGCTGGAGCGCACAAGCACCGAAACGTTATAATAAATATGGCGGCAAAGATGAGGACAATAGTCCGAATAATGTAGGATTTAAATTAATTAAATATATTTTAGATTACAATATAAACGATTGCCATATTCTATTTCTACTTTTCAGACCAATTTCAGTTTAGTATAAGAAAAATATAGTGACTTTCCAAGCATAGCTTAGATGTAGTAGTTACCCAGGGAGGATCGAACACGCTACTCCGTCATAATTTTTTTCTAGCGAGACAAGCTTGCTAAACATTACACCGCCTCGAGGTGCCCACTTCAAGAAAATATATTTTATATCACAAAGATAATTCCCTTCAATGATAAGTTTGCCTTTCAAGATGATATGACGAATAATCCAGAAATGACGATATTCGAAGAGTGTGTAGAAAACGAAACTCCTGCAAGCGTGATTTATGGTAAGCATCGAAACTGAAGTTGGGATTGATAAGACCAAACTAATTACGTATTTAGATTAATAATTGATGCTTTTGAAAACCGTGTGCAGTGTGTTACTTTATATTCGTTTAGTATATGTACATAACGTTTAGTATTTAATCGTTTTAACCAATATCCTGTGACACCTGGGCGAAACAATCACTCGTTATATAATGTCACCTGAAGATAAAATCAGTAAAATGAATGGGACAGGAAGTCAAAGAATTAGAGTTGAACGTGACATAAGAGCTAAACACAAAAAGGATTGATGAATAAATTAAAAGGAACATCTGCGCAGTTGGGATTTGAAAGAAAAAAAGTTTAACACACATGACTGCATGCTATGTTGCTAATTGCACATAAAAACTCATTTCGTTTTAACGATTTAAAAGTGTCCTTTTTCAAGTTTATATACGTTTATCCAAACTTGAATGATACAGAATAAAGGGGATATTTTAAACTGAAAAAATTGTTGATGAAAAAAAGGCTTTGTTTCATGCCACAATTATTCGAGTGACCAAGTGATTAGGAGGTTAGCGTTCCGACAATGCAACCCAGGTGTCCGTGTTCGAATCTCAGCAAGGTGAATCTGTCAAGTAAATAAATCCTAGTGATAACCACATAGGGGAGACGGTTCGTTATCACTAGGATTTGGTACAGATGAGAAGAGTTTTCACAGCCAAGTACGGTGCATGATATATGTATGTACGGTGTAATGGATAGAGGCTTGGAATATACAGTTTTTGTGGAAGCAATTCCAAATCTCTCAGCGATTATCAAAAACTGGTCATTATGGTACACTGCTGGCTACATAAAGGCATTTTTCATAGCTGGAATTCAAATTAACCAAAGGTTACGTCGTGTGTAAATGGTTATACGGGTCTAAACAGCAACAAAAATTTGCCTGCCACAGGCAATAGCTTCGATGACAATCGTCTAGGCAGAGTAGCCACATATCTACACGACTAAGAAATGTAACTTAGTCTATATAGCAACACAGCGCCTTCTACCGTATACTTTATTTCAACTTAACTCGAAAACGAAGGATTTGATGACATATGTTTATATGGACTTTTGTCCTTGTTTTGGTGAAAGTATTTTGATATATATATATATATATATATATATATATATATATATATATATATATATATAATTTCACATGTTGCTTTTAATGGATAACTGTCTTTGAATAAGATGTGTTTATATATATATATATATATATATATATATATATGTGTGTGTGTGTTTGTGTGAGAGAGAACATGTGTATGTGTGTGTGTCACACGAATTCAATTATCTTAAGTTTCATTTTCATTTAAGATTTGTTGTTTTTATTTTGAGTTACAAAGATGTTGACTTTGTATAAGGCGTGAGTTCCACTCGTTGTAGAGGCTTACAGTGTAAGCGGCATTATTTATGTGGATATACTTGGAATATAACAGTTAACTCTTGGCTTGAACAGGTTAAGTAGTTTGTAATGATCAACGAAACATCTTCTTGGGAGTCGGTTCTACAAAGCAGCCTTTCGTTAGAAGCTGCTCGAGTGTAGCCTACATCTCTCCAGTGGAATACGAAAGGACTGGGTGTGGTTTGTTGCAATACCGGTAGCAGGAATAATCATAGCCGGGAATGTTAAATTTGGTGGAACTAAAGAATTTTGTTCATCTGAACTGTTTATAGACATCATTAAAAGACCATGAACGTCGTCTTTCCA
This sequence comes from Acanthosepion pharaonis, assembly GCA_903632075.3. Taxonomy (NCBI): domain Eukaryota; kingdom Metazoa; phylum Mollusca; class Cephalopoda; order Sepiida; family Sepiidae; genus Acanthosepion; species Acanthosepion pharaonis. Next base: position 3,361,799 of record CAHIKZ030000223.1, read on the forward strand.
GGTAACGATATCAATATAGTTTAACCTAATATTGAAAAGAAAACTCATGTGTTCTTATCGAATGCACTAAAGCCTGTACCAAAATATAAAATATAGCTACAGGACCTATTTTTTTAAAACTGAATTTGACTTATTAACTCAATGAAATGTCTTACCAGATATGATTATTTACCAACTGCCCCACCCAGCAAGATGTGACACAAGGCCGAGTTTAAAGTGGGGTATCCGAGCCCGTAGGATCGGGCAAAAATTTCCTATAGACCACGTAAAAACGGAGTCAATTTCCCGAGACAAGACTCTGCCTTTCGACAGAGCCTCGTCTGGGGGATACTCTCTGACCTAAGCCAAATATGTATTCTTTTTATTTCATTGAATTTCTCAAAAAAGAAAGAAAGAAAGAAAGAAAAAAAGAAATAAATAAATAAAGAAAGAAAGACAGACAGACAGACGCTTTCAGATGAAATGTTTTTGTTAGTCTATTCGTAAAAGCAGGAGGCACAGTGAAGTAGTGGATAGCGTCTTGGATTGAGGAATCGGAGAGCCGAGATCGAATTCAAGTTGAATCCGTTACATTCAGATACGTGTTAATACACTTGGGAAAGTTATAATTCTTCTCCTTCCAGCTATGGGTAATTATCAGGACAGACTGGGTTCTATAGCCTTGGATGGCAACTGGTCTAGGAGAAGGACAAAAACCTGAAGAGGTTCGTTTGGGGAACTTGTGGTAAATAGTGCACCAAGTCTCTGTATTCGGCCCTTCAAAAAGTATAGTTGGTTTTGCACGAAGCCTCTACCACTATAAACAAATATGTATACGTGCAGGTGTCTGGCTTTCGGTTCCTAGGAACTGAGCAGCTTGACCCTCTAACGTCGAATACGACGAGGGAGTCCATTCGTAAAAGCACAAGTCCTGTTTGGTCCTTAATTCTCATTTTTGACTGAATTCATTTGCTTTTGTTTACTTTTCATCGAATGTATGACCATTTTTTTTAAGCGTTAATAAAATCGTCGTAAATTTTATACTGATTTGATAAGAAAATTTATTTTCTAGTTTCGATGACATATTTGCTAGATTTTTCAAGATTTTTTTCACGTCGGGTTGTCTTATCTGTTTTATTTTGCGGGTTTATTTGTTTCTATGACTTGTTTTTCTTTCATATTACTGAGCGCGAAAGTCCCTGTCATTCGTCAAATATATTTCTCCTTTTTTGTCGTCTTTTCCGAAGCCTTAGTTCCAACATTAATCAATAATGATGCTTAGAATGCAGAGAAATAAGCAAAAACTAAAGATCATTTTTTAAAAAGTGAACGAACTAAATAGAGAAAGGGGGAGATAAACATTAAAAAAACGCATTGAAATGAAATAATATAAACGAAAGCCTTCTTTTCATGTTTTTCTTGCTGGCATTGCTTGCTGTTTTACAAAATTATTTATTTGATTTATGTTTTTTTTTAAAACTTTTGCCTTTGCTTTCCTTCAATATTTTAGTTTGTTTTTATTTTCTGTTTGCATTGTTTTTAGTTTCTGCACAACATGAAAAGAGGTTCTATTTTTTTCTTCTGCTAATGGGCTTCCATAGAAGTAATTCGTTCTCTAATGCGAGGCTTTAGGTCGCCTCGAAACGCCATTCAGATTTCATTTCCGTCTATCGATCTATCTATCTATCTATCTATCTTTGTGTGCACACATATTTAGCAATGTGCATTCAGATATTTGGTGTATTTCTAAGTCTTTTTAGCAGTTTACTGCTATTCATGAAGAAAATTATGTGACATTATTTGTGGAACTGCTTGGTACAAACTGACTGGACTGTATAAACAATCGAACAATTTATATATATATATATATATATATATATATATATATATATATATATTGTGAATAAACTGACCAAAGTTTATGATTAGTTCTCCTTTCGACCATCTCGGTCATTATGAGTAGATGACTTCTGATAAATTTTTTTTAAATAAATTTACCCCAAGCAAGGCGATAATGCACCTAAATGAGAAAACTTTGAATGATCCGGAAACCCGCCCATAGAGAAAAAAGAAGGGACAAAACTCTATTTCTGTTAAAAAGAAGATTGGGGAGGGACGTGAACCGAGTGATAGACAAACCTATCTTCTTGTAGACAAGATATTTTGCTGTCTAGCTCAGTGTAACACTTTATACTTGACGTCATCCTGGATTAATTCGAATTACCATCAAAAGACAAGAGGTTTCCTACAAACACACACACAAACATGCATATATATGCGTATGTGTTATGTGTGTGTTTGCATTTGTTGATACTGGCATATGCAATTCAATTCATACACAATATATTTATATATATATATATATATATATATATATATATATATATATTAAGGCATTAAAAACTAGAAATGTTGTATTGCAGGCCATGATAAGTTTAAAATAAAACACACACCAGTCGACCGGTTTCGTCCCCTCTCGTCAGAACTGTTAACGGGGAATTTAGATTATGAGGAAAAACGAAAAAAGTCTGTCATGGGTGACATGAATGAATGGACAGGGAAGGAAGGAAAGATAAAATTATACCAACCAAGCTGCTAGAAGCGCAGAACAGCAAGTCCAAGCAAACAATCTCCTTGTTTGCAAAGAGAAGGCCGCTTGGACCTGATGTAAAGCGATTCCAACACCTTGAGATGGAAAAGTGAGTGCGAACTGGCCAAGACGGAAAACCAGTTCACACTGAAATCCATCGCACAAGTTGGATTCTTTATAAAATGATCCGCAATCGAAGACCCATAAGTGTTACGAATGGTATCGCCCAAAGAAAATTTTTTGTTTAGTATTATCGCAGGTACGTGTTGTTTAATTTCACGTCCAACCGCTGTGTCGTTCTACCTATGTAGTCGCATCCACAACTACATTTGAAATAGTAAATAACAGAGTTAATATGGTGGGGGGTAGAACATCTTTACACATAGATGGAAGTACAGACCTAGTTTGAAAAACAACACGAACGTTCGCTGCAAAATAACACCACGTGAACTACATGAAATACGCTTGGCGAAGGATTCACTAATCCTACCCAACCACGGTAAACGAAGATAGACCGGACATTTACCAACTGAAGCAGGTTTGATTTTGTTGAACCTAGCGGTCTCATCTCGAATAACCGATTGAACAATGTTCAACGGATAACCATTGTTCACAAAGATCTCAGTTAAACAA
>CAHIKZ030000223.1:3372500-3402716 GCA_903632075.3 Acanthosepion pharaonis
ATATATATTGTGTGTGTTTTCTTCCCCAGTAGCACAACTCTGAGTTTCATGCAAAACGTATTCGTCAAGTGCTGATTAAAACTGACAGTCAGTTTTCAATCCGCAACTGAAGATTGCGTTGTTCATGAAACTTAGAGTCGCGGTACCAGTAAATAGAAAAAAAAAGTATATTCATTATTAATATGTCAAATATAGATCTGTCATTCTATATGAATGACTCTTATTAGTACTAGTACTCGATGTGCAATATTATCCTAATTTATCTATCTATCTATCTATCTATCTATCTATCTATCTATCTATATATATATATATATATATATATATATATATATATATATATGTAATTTTTGGATCGTAGAGCCAAAACCCACAGACGAATTTCGGCGAAAAGCATCGGTTACAGTTTTCTCATTTTCTCTCATCTTCCCCATTTTTTTTCGGATATTATAATCCATGTATTTCTCTCTATTTCTCTCTCTCACACACTCTCTCCCTCACATACACACGCGCGCACGCACGTAGACGCATACACATTCCTCTGTGTGTGTGTGTGTGTTAATAGTTTTTGGGTTTCAAACTCCTGTTTATGACACACGTCTTCGATTACTCGCTTTTATACTCTTTAGATTCTGACCGAATACTCCTTTCCTATTTCTCAGAAGCCCGCGTTACTTTTTCATTTTTCTAAACCCTGACTAGCAGCCATATTTTATTGCAATTTTATCTTCACGCTTTTACGGTTTGCAGCTTGTAAACCTCATGCCATTGGCTCCTTATACATTAGTTAATAGTTTTTTTTTTTGTCTTCTCTCTTTCCCCAGTTGCTTTACCTTCTCCTTTTCCAGCATTGCATTCATTCACATGTAAAGCTTTTGTATTTCTTTCAGCAATTTTCTTTGATATCAGTCAGTTCATTCTCACACCTCATTCGCTGGCAAATTTATTCGGAAGAAAGCAGGCCATATTACTTCTTTTATTTGACATTTCTTTAGGAGCCATGTTTGATTCTCCAGTTTATTATCGGAAATCTACGCCGTCAGGAAACTTTTCATTCCTTTCGACTACTTGTAAAATATCCGATGCCTCCGATTATCTAGGGCCGCAAGGCATTTACTTGCATAAACCCAAAATTAACATTCTTTTTTTTTTATACTCTGGCTAAATGTCCCTGAGACTTATATGCAAAGTTGGAGCCACCCGTAAGCTAATTTTATCACTAACGCTCACGACTGAAGGCTATAATTTTACCTTCAATGGTCACTTCTCCCGCGCCTGACTCAGTAATAATGTAATTTACTCAAACGACATTATTATTATTATTATTTATTAATATCATTATTATTATTATTATTATTATTATTATTATTAGTAGTAGTAGTAGTAGTAGTAGTAGTAGTAATATTTCTTTTGATTTCTGTTGTATACACAATTCCTCCCAGGTCCCAAACTAAGACCCTTTTAAAAATGACTTCATTTTTGCAAGAAAAAATACAATATAAGATCACACGCATTTCACATAGATAAAGCTTTTGTTAATGTGTGAGCTTTACTTATGAGTACATTTTTTTTTTGTATTTCTTTTGAATATTGTTTGCGAAAACAGTGACATCGTTCATGTTATTTACTTCTTGAGTAAGACTTTTTTAGCACACAGGCATTTTTATGTTTATTTATCTATGTTTACTTATCCTTATTTATCGATGGCGCACCTAAATAACTGAAAGTTGTAGAAAAAAAAACAATAAAAATCACTTAAAGACTTAAAGAACGACATTTCGGTCGCCATGTTGGATTAGTTGAGGGATTCACTTCCTGAGAGAATAAAGACTACAAGAACATCAGTGTTTTGAATTTCTTTACAAATACGAAAACAAATCTTTGTAAAGCGTTTTTATTCATTAATATTATCATTAGTTAATCAATTCATAATATAATCGATTCCAGGTGATATATTCGATGCCGGTAACCCAATAGAAAAATGATTTATAATAATAAATTTTAATCATTTTAATTCGAAAAATAATATGGAAGAAGTGAGAGATAATTAATGTTTGTCTTTTTTTTATCCGTTTTTAATCTGCCACGGACATCATGTTTGCTCTCTGTAATCAAATGCGGAAACTTTGGCGCAGAAAGAGGGAAAGATGACTTCTAAAAGTAAAGCAAAGTACGGAGAGAAAGAAAAATATAGTTTTCAAGAAATAAAATAGATTTGAACAACTATAGAATATCTAATTTACTATTAATAGTAATTAACTCGATGTTAATATTAATATTGATACAATTAATATCTAATCAGTGAATGCTGAAAACTTTTTTGCACAGTTGTAGAAAAACTTAGAAATAGTGAGAGACATTTTCAGATAGTGAAGAACGCTAAGAATACCATCAACAGAACATCGGATCAACACGGGAGTTTTAAGGAAAGTAAAAAAATGCAAAGAAATGTATACTTACAATCAGATTGAGACAGCTGACAGTCTAAGATGCATAAAGTGTTACAGTAATCTGAAGAAAGCATTAAAAATTACTTTAAAACTTAAGGATAACAGTCCTGTAGCCATATTTGATTAGTTAGTGAATCAATCTCTTGAAAAAATGAAGACTAAAAGAATCGAAATATCACTAGTTTTGCACATATACAAAACTAAAAGCATCGCTCATATATCTGTCTATATTTCTGATATGAGGTATTGTACACTATTTACATTATTCGGAGAATTGTCCTCATTTTGATGACATATTTATCACAACATTTCAGTCGTTGTACGCTCCGGTCTTCTTCAGGTGGTTGGAATGTCGAACTGAACCCTTTATTTCGCTCAATGGATTAGACTGTTCTAGTTCCACGTGCCATGTCTAATGGATGTCAGTTATCTCCTGTTAATTCCCCTCTCCAAGTTTTCCACTGCCTTAACCAGGTATTGAACTCACAACACTTTGGCTCCTGTCACTGGATCTAAGGACACATGGTACAGCGGATAAAGGTGTTGTTTAGATCCAGTGTCAATCTGAGGAAAGTGCAGAGGATTAGGAAAAATTTGAATTAGTCTAATAGGGAATGTGAATGTGTTTGTTGTGATCACTAGTGACGGTGATGTTATGTCACCATTTAGATTCCTATAGCGCTTTAGACTCAACACGGACGCCTACATTAAGAACCTTGAGGAGTTAGTGCTGACACGGTCAAGAGAATGGCTGCTGGAAGACACTATGTCTGGCAACAGGACTGTGCATCATGCCACAAGTCATGTCTGTCAGACAATTTCTGCGATAACACGATCTCTTACATCAGGTCACCTAACTCCTCAGACTGAAACCACCTTAGTGGTATTATGATGTGTGGAGCGCATTTGAGCGAGGGTCCAACAAACATCCTTGTAACACCAAAGATGAAATGAAGGCAAGGCTTATGGCAGCATTCAGAAAATTAAACAAGTAGATTTTCCAGAAAATTAGCAGGATATTCTGGAGGTCGTGGTTGAAGTCAATAGCGATTTTATTGTATAATTTTCATCTTTAATATGTATGTTTTGTGCAGTTTTGGCAAATATATGTTAAAATAAGAAGTCAGTGTTAATTTCATTTTTGTTTGGACGAAAATTTATCCATCGAGTTCGAATTCCAGTCGGGTTTATTACATTCACTTAAGTGATATTAACTTTAGCAAAGATGTGAATCCATCTCTTCTCCTCGCCGGCTATGGGTAAATATCAGGACAGACTGGGTCCTATATCCGTGGGTGCCGAACTGTCTAGAAGGACAAATCTGAAGTTAAAACCTGCGGAGGTTCTTTTGGAGACATTGTGGCATTCTGTGCACCAGTTCTCTGCAATCGGCTCTCCCCAAATATTTAGTTGGTTCTGCACAATTCTTCACCGGCATAATCAAGTTTCATGTATGAGTAGTCTGGTTGTCCAGTGTGTGTTTGTTATATATATATATATATATATATATATATATATATATATATATATATAAAAGTACATAAAGTCATTATAGGGCGACAGTCTGTTTCATGCTAGATGCAACCGCCAGGCTGACGATTGCATCTAGCATGAAACAGACTGTCACCTCTACGTGTTGACTTCTATGCCCACTTTTATATTTACACACGCTCTTTCTCTGATGTTGAGCACTTTATCACATAAGTATAGCTCATCCTAAGAAAATATTTTTTTATATATATATATATATATATATATATATATATATATATATATATATATATATATATATATATATATATATATATATATATATATATATAAACGCACATACATTTATATTGTAGTGTCTTTATTTATCTTCACTTGTAGGCTGCGTGAGTGCGTGTGTGTGTGTGTTATTTACTCTTGGTTTTTGGTGTGGTGTCATTGTCATATGCATCTTTTGACGTCATTGCGTTCAAAGGTCAGAACCTCTGTGACGTCTCCGAATATAATTAAGACTGAGGATATCAAGAGAATTGCCAACAAAAGGAAAGGTTCGATTAGCACATCATTTTTTTTTTTTTTTTGCTTATGCTTTCTTTCTTCTTTTTATGTTCTTATTCACCTAGCGTTAAACTGCCACTTTATTCCTCATTAGCTGAATTAAATTTTGTTTACTTATATGTTTGTCCAACTTCACACTTTCCCTTAGCATTATATATATTTTCATACTAGGCGATATAGAGTAAGACCGAAAGTACTTCAACCCACAGAAGCTTTGCTGAATTTTTCTACTTTGCCTCAAAATATGAAAATCCTACTGAGTTATTTAATTTGATTCAAATTATAGGTGTCATAAACTTTCGAAACGAATGATAAAAATTCGTTTGTTTTTTTTTTTACTTGTGTTTGTTTTACCTTTTCTTGATTAAAACATTAGCTTCTAAAATTCATGACTTATGCTGTTAGAGACGATGAATTTCATTTCATAATTTCTTTGAACAGCATGTATTTGTGAATATACATACATGCAACAAACTATATCTTATTTAACAGTTAAAATATTGCATCGTTAAAAATGTCTAAATCTATAACCGAAAGCGCCCGGAAAAAAAGAACATTCGGACAGTTTTTATATAATTTATTATCTGAAAAGAAAATATTATTATATCGCATGAAAATTGTTAAAATTAAACTTTAATTGTTTAAACTAAATCAAAGAATCTTGTCTGTCGTATTCAATGAAATGTGCATGAAAGAAGGATTACTGCCTAAATACACAGATTATGCATATATATATATATATATATATATAAAGGCTTAAACACTAATATTCCATGGTCATAATTTATTCCATTGGAATCGTAAATACGATCTAATTCATCAGACCTACAAGTTCAAAAAGAAAACAAAAAACAAAAAAATCAACTCCGGAATTTAGTGAGGGTGTATTTATGAGAGTGTGGGACGAATGTTAGAGTAAATGAAAGCTATAGGGAGGGGTAACAGACGAGAGAAGAATAGGAAGGTCTAAAGATGAAGGGGGAATTAAAATTTAACAGAGAGAAATTTTCAAGAGGGGGCGTCAAAGACGGTTTAAGTAAGAGAAAATATATATATATATATATATATATATATATATATATATATATATATATATAATTTACGTCAAGCTTGAAGGACCTGTTTTGTTTAGGCGGAAGGAGGACTTCGTTCTTTGTGTCGCATATGTGGGTCGTGAGTAAAACATTATTTTCTGTTTTATATTCCATGGCTGCTCATTTATGTGTTTGTTCTTAGTATTATTAGTAGTATTATTATTAGTATTCAATACATTGTAGTCGTGGTTCCTTATTTACCCTGTTTATCTATTTTAGTTTCGCCCTTATGATTATTGTTGTTCCAACGAAACTTTCTGAAGAAGTGCCTGACAAAAATGTTTCCTTTAATGAACGCCATTTGAAAGCCACATATATAAATGTCTGATACCACAGAACTTATATCTAGTTTTAAACAAATCTCATATTTTCCCCTTAAATACGTAACCTCTTTTTTTCCCTTTTCATGGTAAAATATGCGTTTTTACCTTTTTAATAGAAAGTAAGCGACAGTCTGTTTCATACTCGATGCTATCGCCAGGCCTGACGATTGCATCTAGCATGAAACAGACTGTCAGCTCTGAGTGTTGAATTCTATGTTCACTTTTATTTACACACGCTTTAGCTCTGATACTGAGCACTTTATCCCATAAATATAGCACAGCTTAAGACTATATATATATATATATATATATATATATATATATATATATATATATATATATATATATATATATACACACACACATATATATATATATATATATATATATATATATATATATATATATATATATATATATATATATGGGAAAAGTTTATAATTATTTCAACGAGAGAAAAATGCATATATTAAAAAAAGAGAGAAATCGCAAACTTTTGGGGGTTATAATATGGACTAGCTTTAGTGTATATATTATATTTTATTCTTCCTATTTTTGCTACAGTTGTTTCCAGTCTCGTGACCTTCTTCAGGCAAATGACAGAATCAATTTTTAAAGGAATAGAATTTTATTATATTCTTTAAATATTTGATTCTTCATTTTCTGTCTTTGTAGTGAAGCTTGATCTCATTTTCTTGACTGTTGGCAAAAGTGATATTCTCCTAAATGCTAATAAAATCATCATGTTTGGTCTTAGTCGTGGCAATGATATATATATATATATATATATATATATATATAAAATATATATATATATATATATATATATATATATATATATATATATATATATATATATATATATATATATATATATATATATATATATATATATATATATATATATATATATAGAGAGAGAGAGAGAGATAGAAAGTGGGGCACTACCTAGTGTATTGTGAATTTTCTTTTCGTCTTTCTTTTCCTTTTTTTTTTTTCTATTCACTCCCTGTTAGTCATTCTTTTTCTATATCGAACGATATATATTCATCTATGTTTCTTTTCTTTCTTCTTTTTCTTGTTTTATTGATTCTTACACTTGCAGCGATACTGCAAATTTTCATTTCTCTCTTGACTTTTTTGTGTCGATCATTTCCTCCTTTTATCTATCTTTCTTCTTTTTTGCAATTTTTTCCCCTCCAATTCTTTCCATCCGTACAATCGCTTACCTACTTTCCACTACCAGCACCCTCCCTCCCCATGACTACTTATTTGGACCGTCTAATCTTGTTGTCCTAGTCCTTCTATTTGCAATATTTCATTTCTGACTTCGTTGCACCTCCCCCTCTTTGAGTTGCATTCACATATTCTCTCACTTCTTGCATCATATCTTTCCCTCCGTTTCTTTTTGCTCACCTTAAAATCCTTTAATATTTGCGCGTCAGGCAATTTTATTCCTCGCAGTGCGCATGTGCAGAACATTATATTGCGACAGGTGCATTTGACGGGCTGCAATATTATTCTGACATTTATATCAAGCATTAATACCAGCTATACACACGCAAACACTCGCACACGTACACACACATGCACACGCGCACATACACGCACACCAACGCACACAGAGGTATTCATATATTTGTTGAAATGTACGCGTGCCCAAGTATGAAAGGTGTGAACATTGCCTATATTTCTCTCACGCATACGATGATAGATTAATATTTAAAAGGCTAATACCTAAAAAAAACACAATATCAAATATTTATATGCACATAATCCCCGCTCACACACAAACATATATATATATATATATATATATATATATATATATATATATATATATATATATATATATATGAATAAATGTAGTTTTAAGCTGTGCTATATTTATGGGATAACGTGCTCAATATCAGAGATAGAGCGTATCTAAGTATAAATAAAAAAGTGAATATTAAAATCAGCACTTAGAGGCGACAGGCTGTTTCATGCTAGACTCGATCATCAGATGGCCTGACGATTGCATCTAGCATGAAAGAACCTGTGGCCTGTAAGTGTTGAATTCAATGTTCACTTTTTATATATATATATATATATATATATATATATATATATATATATATATATATGTGTGTGTGTGTGTGTGTGTGTGTGTGTGTGTGTGTGTCTGGATACATGTATGGGGATGTACAACGGTGTAATCGAATGCGATTAGGAATGAGAAATCAGAGAATAGAGTTCTAATTCCAGTCAAGTCGTTCCTATCAATAGCTGGAATAAGATTTATTAAGACTTCTTCCAGAAATAATTAAATGGAATGTTTAATAAATAAATGGAACATCTATTCAAATATGGATATCCACTACAAAATAACGTTTAAATAATAATGATAATAATAATGATACATTTTATATACCGTATATATGAACACTGATGGATAAGTCCCAATCATCATAAATACGTTGGACACTATTGTAAGTGGGTGTAATATGTTGTCTATGTAATCCAACTCTAACAGTGGTTTACCTACTTCACGCTGCTGGCGAGTATTTTTTTTTATTTGGTGTTATAAAGATTACCATTTCATTTCCAACCTCCGTTTTGGTTATTCCTCATTCAGTAACCTTTTCTAGGTTAAAGCAATACATATTATCTCGTTATTTACATTATTCGGACTATTGTCCTCATCTTTGTCGCCATATTTATCATAACGTTTCAGTTATAAGTTATATCTGTTAATTTTCCCTCTGAAAGTTCTCCACTTCAGAGGGAAAATTAACAGGAGATAACTGATAGCTGACTTCCATCAAAACATGGCAGGTGGAACTAGAACAGTCTACCCCAGTGAGCGAAATAAAGGGTTCAGTTCGACATTCCAACCACCTGAAGACGGCCTGAGCGTACAACGGCCGAAACGTTGTGATAAATATGGTGACAAAGATGAGAACAATAGTCCGAATAAAATAAATAAGGTCGGCTTTGTTTCTTTTCTGACTGTCATATTAGCATACAATATTTATTTGCAGATACCAGTTTTGGCGTATTAAACTTTGCAAGAGGTCACCTTTCCTTTAATTAAGCATGAATTGTTACTTCTTTTGTAGTAACTTATTATTACTCTTGTATATTTTACCAATATTGCAATTCGGTTGTCCATTCTTGCGAGTCTGTATAGAATTCACTTGACAGAAAATAAATTTCGATACTCTGGTAAAATGAAACGGGTGCTAAGTGTAATTCTATGCTGTGGGAAATGAAACTTTTTGGAAAAATCAAATCCATTTGCGTCAAAATATGCCATCTTACAAAAGTTAAATTAAATACAAAGAAATTGTTTATGCACAAGAAAACCTCATGCATATGTCGGCATATTTAGAAAGTGATATTTCAAATTTATATGGAACGTATTATTCGAAAAATGGAAAAAAATCCAATTAAATATTACACGGAAATTGTTGGTTAAAAACGTAGAATTTTAAAATAAAAGTAACTTAGCATTTTTTGATTTAAAAATAATAGATAGATATATATCGTATATTAGGTGCTCTGTTAATAAAATAGCAATCGATATAATTTAACAGAGGTATTGTGTGTCATAAATAGAAAAAGTTAACACAAACTTGACCCAGATTTAAATTCCACCAACCCGAGTAGGGGTTAAGAAAAAACCGAAGGAAAATCAAATTATGACAGGATTTTTTTTTATTTTTTAAATTAAAAATAAAACAAGTCAAATAATAATAATATATTACTAGTTGTAAAATAAAATAGATTTTTTTCATTTAAAATGACCAAAATATATTATAGCAAATAATTTGAGATTAACAATAAATACTAATTAGATTAGTTCATATTAAGAAAAAATTGAAGAAATTGAAAAAATAAAATCATGAAATATTTTAAGAATATTTAAAATTTGTAATTTTTTCAAATTTTAAAAATATGTCTGTAAAAATTACAAATCTCTAATTAAGACATAATTATAAATAATAAGTAAAAATATTGAATTAAAAGAAAAAAACTTCTATAGAAAAATTTAAAAGAAGGAAAAAATATTTAAGTAAACAAAGAAGTAAAAAATGTAAAAAAGGGAGTAAAAAAGAAACAAAAAGATAATTAAAATAAAGAAAATATTATTAAATATATACAATTTTAAAGATAACTTAAATCAAATAATAACCATTAAACTTTTTTTTATTTTTAAATGTTTTGACCGTGTCAAGTTTGTGTTAACTCTTTCTATTTGAGCCAGACAATATCCGCCTCCCCTTATCACTATTCGGGTTTTGCTTGGTCAACTCAATATCTTATTGTAAACGACTGCAACTTTTCCTTTTTTAAATATTTAATTTTTAAGTTTCTATATCTGTAGCTGTACACCATTTGAGATGAAAAATACTAGCGTATTAACGCTAGTTGAAATAGCTATTCTCAGGAGAAAGATTTGCATTTCCTTTATTTTTAATATATATATATATATATATATATATATATGTGTGTGTGTGTGTGTGTGTGTACAATGTGGGTATATATATATATATATATATATATATATATATATATATATATATATATATATATATATATATATATATGCAATATATATTATTTATATATTTTATATGCGCGGTACTTATTGAAAAGGGCTCAACATCAGAGATAGAGCTAACATATTTAGTTGGATTGATGTGAGTTTGTGACCCTGGGTTTCACGCTATTTGCGATCATCAGACAAACGTACTATTTAAAAAAAATAAAAAAAATTGTGTTTTTATGGAAGTGGGAGAAAAATTTGTTGTCGGAACGCCACTCATACTTACGCAAACATACTTACACGCACGTACACTCATTGACGTATGGAGAGACACACGCACGCACAGTCATTCACTGGAGCTCACACAAATATAAACATATGTGAACAGCGTGGGACTATGCATAGATGCGCATCCATGTATCATTGTGTACATTCGTAAGCATTTGGTCGCTGTATTTAATGTTGGATTCATGTAGCGAATATTTTTTTGTGTCTGTTGCGCTGTCAACGCGCAGACCGTTATTCTGTTTTGTTCACTGTATAATGTTTTCTCGCCCTGACGTATATGCGCATGTCGGGGTTTGTGCAAGACTATGGTAGGTAAAAATTGCTATTATTTAATTGATTTTTAAAGGTTGTTTTTTTATTATTTTAAAGCCTGTTATTTTCTTGTTTTTAGCGATTGCGCATATGTAAATGGTAGAAACTCCAATTTGTAATACTTAATAGGATTTATGACGTGGTATTAATTTTCCTGGCGGAGGGAGAAGTAAATATAAATGTGGACTGATACTGTAATAGTAATTGTGCTATTACAAGTATTACACACACACACACACATACATATATATGTGTGTGTGTGTGTTAAACGTATACGTATGCATATATACACCATATCTTCCCTAAAATGTTCTAACTTTTTGAGTAAATCCACAATTATGTGTGTGTTTACGAGCAGCATATATAATATATATATATATATATATATATATATATATATATATATGTGTGTGTGTGTGTGTGTGTGTGTGTGTGTGTGTGTGTGTGTGTGTGTGTGTGTGTGTGTGCATATGGGGGAAATCTGGCACATATGTTTGCATATATATGTATGTGTGTGCATATATATATATATATATATATATATATATATATATATATATATATATAGTGTGTGTGTGTGTGTGTGTGCATGTGTGTGTGTGCGTGCGCGTGTGCCTGCGTGTGTGTCAAAAGCTGTTTGAACTTTCTCAGTCTGAAAAATGCTACATAAAAAGTAATTCTGACACACAAGCATAAATGTATATATATATATATATATATATATATATATATATATATATATATATATATATACATACATTTACATATGCATACATATATACACACACATTTGTATATGTATCCATATGCACACACACGTAAACACACCCATAAAACACACACACACACACAAATCAAACAGACACACACACACACATACATATATACATATATACATTAGTGAGTTGTTCTGATGAAATCTTCTCAGTCTGACCAATGCTACTTACAAAAGTAATTGACATACACATACACACACAGATATATATATATATATATATAATATATATCCATGTGCATATATGCAAGATTTCCCCTGAATATACTCACTATTTGAGAAAAAGAGCACATATATATGTGTGTGTGTGTGTGCATATATATATATATATATATATATATATATATATATATATATATATATATATATATATATAGTGAGAGAAAGGAGGAAGAGGTGGTAACGATAATTACGCACAAGAGATTTTGGAGAGTGTTTTATTTCTCTCTTTTTTATTGTGGCTGTCAGCTCGCTGGAGACTCTGATCCATCAAAATATGCTATGCCATTTTTAGAGAGTCTTTGCCATAAGTTTTCGCTTTTCAGTTGGCACTACGAACCGAAGGGCATTGGTAACATAAACGAACAGAATACAGAAATATCTGTTATTGCTGGGCGGTGGCAGTGGGGGAGAACTGTCTCTCGGTTAGGGGGGTCCCAATTTTTTTGTGGATTGTCTTTGTTTCGTTTTTATGTTTTTTGTCAAAGATACCATTGTTTGAATTTGGAAATTGTTTTGTTTGTTTACTGTCTAGCCTTGCGGCAGTTACTCTTATTTTTATTTCTATATTATGAATCTATCTTCACAACACAACCTTCCAGCTTTTACCTATCTATCTATCTATCTATCTATCTATCTATCTATCTATCTATCTATCTATCTATCAGTTGTAACCTAGGGAAGGATACTGAATAGAATAATCAAACGAACGATGGTAATGAACGATAATACTTAGGACACGAACAACACGTATAAGATTCGCCAGCGGCGCGTGGAATAATAGTCAACTGCTAGAAGTAAGTCAAGTGAATTCCACAATGAATCTGCAACTGCAGAACAATATACAGTATTTACTACTGTATTTATGTGAATGGGTACATAACCATTATCGTCCGAATGTATGCTACAACACTAAGTTTCTAAGTACATACTTATCACAGTCTTTACATATGTATCAAACCCTTTTCTAGTTCTCCATCACTCTCTATATATTATTTCTCTAGGTTTCTATCTATCTATCTATCTATCTATCTATCTATCTATCTATCTATCTATCTATCTATGTGTTATTTCCATAGCTACCATTCTCTACTTATTTATCCATCTATCTTCTTAGCCATCAATATCTATCTATCTATCTATCTATCTATCTATCTATCTATCTATCTATCTATCTATCTATGTGTTATTTCCATAGCTATCATTCTCTACTTATTTATCCATCTATCTTCTTAGCCAACAATATCTATCTATCTATCTATCTATCTATCTATCTATCTATCTATCTATCTATCTATCTATCTATGTGTTATTTCCATAGCTATCATTATCTAGTTGTTTATCCATCTATCTTCTTAGCCATCAATATCTATCTATCTATCTATCTATCTATCTATCTATCTATCTATCTATCTATCTATGTGTTATTTCCATAGCTATCATTATCTAGTTGTATATCCATCTATCTTCTTAGCCATCAATATCTATCTATCTATCTATCTATCTATCTATCTATCTATCTATGTGTTATTTCCATAGCTATCATTATCTAGTTGTATATCCATCTATCTTCTTAGCCATCAATATCTATCTATCTATCTATCTATCTATCTATCTATCTATCTATCTATCTATGTGTTATTTCCATAGCTATCATTATCTAGTTGTATATCCATCTATCTTCTTAGCCATCAATATCTATCTATCTATCTATCTATCTATCTATCTATCTATCTATCTATCTATTGTTACATATATCAGTCATTGCTTGATCAGGAGGTCCTGTGTGGTCAAATTAGTCTAAGGAGAGTGCATATATTTATAACCAGATTTCTCGAATTGTAAGACCACGACATGTACATAATTAAATATACTGTCTGTCTGTCTGTCTGTCTATCTATCTATCTATCTATCTATTTTTTCTTTAGCTATCGCTCTCGGCTTTCGTTCTAGGGCCTTGTTTTGAATGAATATTAGTGTATAAAAAAGATTTCTAAAACCCTTGTTCATACACGCATACGCAGAGATAGTGATGTGTAAAGTTCACTCTCCATCTCAAATGGAAATCATTGATCAGTACCAATACAAAATATGCTGGGGTAATCATCGGTTCTTTGAATTGCTCCAGAAAATACCTGACATCTGTTGCCAGTGCTCTATCTTATCAGATCAGATGAAGAAAGGAGCATTGCAGTTATATCAGAAGTGGAACTTCCCTATTCTCTTTGTTCAGCCTTCATGTTCCTTTGGTAAGGTGTAATTTCCATTCACACAACTCCTGTTATTTTATAATTTCTTAACAACTATACTAAGATGGTTAGAAATAATTTGCTTACTATTTATTGCATAGACACAGAAACATACACACGCACGCAAAACACACACGTGAAAAATATATATATATATATATATATATATATATATATATATATATATATATATATATATATATTGGAATTGAATGAATATGACAGCCAAGGTATTTTATTTATTTTAATTTTAAGTATTTTATACAATTTCTCATGTGATCTTATAACTTTTATCTATTCGGTAGATAGACCATAAAAAATTGTTCAATTGTTGTTGTTGTTTTTTTTGTCGAGCGCTTCCGCCTACACATTTAGCCATTTCCAAGATTGAAATATATTAACTGTTAGCAAGAAATAATTTATCTACAGAAAAGAAAAAAATTATAAGTCCACATGAGAAATTGTATGAAAAAAATAATCAAGCAACTTATCTGTCATATTCAATGAAACTTGCATGAAAGAAGGATTACTGCCTAAATACACAATACACAATACACACACACACACACACACACACACACACACACACACACATATATATATATATATATATATATGAAGGCAAATGTCAAACTTTACTTTAACAACAAGTTTCGTTCCGGCAGGGAGTAAACTTTGGTAAAAATATGATTAAGTTTTCAAACTGTTGAATTTAACAACGCTCTAAATTATTCAGAAATCTGCGTAAATAAAGGTAAACTATGGTCGTTAAAAATAAACGAAAATCCGTAAATGATATTGTCGAATATTTATTTTCTTATTTCTTTATATATATTTTTCTCTATGTAATTATTTTATTGTAATTTTCATAAATTATTTATGTATTCATTTTAAATAATAATAATAATAATAATAATAATAATAATAATAATAATAATAATAATAATAATAATAATAATGTAAAATTGGTGCGATCCTAGCTTTAAAAATATCACAAAAATAATCAGTGGAAAATGTCATGAAAACATTTCGGACTATAGGTTTCTGGTTGGGAACCGAAAGGAAACGTGTGTACAGAAATCAAAGGAAGTACTACTACTACTACTGCTACTACTACTACTACTATTACTACTACTAATAATAATAGATAGATAGATAGATAGATAGATAGATAGATAGATAGATAGATAGATAGATGTGATGACTATGTAGATAGATGGATATGAATAAGACGACAGTGATAGCTAGTGAAAATGATAGATAGATAGATAGATAGATAGATAGATAGATAGATAGATAGATAGATGTGATGACTATGTAGATAGTTGGATATGAATAAGACGAGAGTGATAGCTAGTGAAAATGATAGATAGATAGATAGATAGATAGATAGATAGATAGATAGATAGATAGATAGATAATGTTGATATTCTTGAGTTAAACGTTTTGTTGTAGTTTAAAAATGTATGGTCATGTATGTTGGCTTGGGAACGGATTATTTTCATTTAAGAAAGGCGATATTTGAAAACAAATATTTATTTATCTCGATAAAGTTCCCCAGGTGACGAAAAGCCTTGGTAAATAAATGTTTTTCTTTTCTCTTTATTCTTATTGTATTGTCTTTTTACAAATATATTTTATTCATAGCAAATACACACACACAGAGATCTCTCTCTCCCTCTCTACCCCTCTCTCTCTCTCTCTCTCTCTCTCTATATATATATATATATATATATATATATATATATGAATTTGTATGTATATATCTTCTAATTCTCTTTCTGCTATATTCGCCATAACAGTAGCCATTTTTCTTCCCCTTAGCGCCATCATTTTGTCTCTTTCAAATGCTTCTTCAAAAGTTTTACTCGCTTTCGACAGTATTTCTCTGATTATATAATGTTTCCCTTTTATTTTTAAACACATTTACAGATTTATTTAGAACCTGGACACTTGAGGTTGTTTAATTTGATTTTACTTTCCCAAGATGCCATTTTCAAACCGTGAAAAATAATAAAAATATGTTTGTAAAAATTTTGCTTTTAGCTTTCGGTAATTTTTTTTTTCTCTCTTTTTATATTTATTGGAATCTTTCTCTTTCTCTAATCTAATGCTGAGATCTCACATCAAAGAAGCACCATGTTTTCCGATCTTGTTACCAATGTAGATCACAACTTGTAGAAAGGATCCTTACGGGTTTCTTCTTTTCTCTTCACAAAATTGCTCAGTGCTATTTCAAGTGCGTTTCGCCCATAATACTGGAATCTAGAATGGAAAACCTAAGGCTTTACTATTTTGCATTTTCACATTCGGTTTCTTTTAATCTCTCCCCCTTTTCCCTACTTCATATGGATTTAGGAACAGTATATTTTATCGATGATATTTATGCACGCTACGCACTTTCTGCGTGGCAAGTGCTTGATTTAGTGGTTACGTTTAGTTAAACCCGCATTAAGTCTCATTTAATGTCATAAATTTGCCTTAAATCAGTCCAAATATTTGAATAATAATAATAATAATAATAATAATAATAATAATAATAATAATTAGAAGTCCATGCCTCAAAGAGATACAAAAAATTCCTCTGACAATTATAGCCCACACTTTACGAAGAGCTTTATCTATGTAATATTTTTAATCATTTATTTATTTATTTTTTTTGTCAGTGGAAAGTGTGATGACACCATGTTTAAACTTAGGTCCCTTAGCGGGACCCGGAAAGAAATGTGTAAACGCCAGAAATCAAAGAAAATAATAATAATAATAATAATAATAATAATAATAATAATAATAATAATAATAATAATAGTTCAAGTACAGCCTACACTTTACGAAGTCTTTAACTATGTAAAATCTTTTTTCGATTTTTTTTCAAAACTGCTCACTGGAAAATGTCATGACGCCATTTCTGACCTTAGGTTTCTCGTCGGGACCCGGAAAGAAATGAGCACACACCAGAAATCAAAGGAAAATAATAATAATAATAATAATAATAATAATAATAGTTTTCACTAGTTTTCAGTGAATATTTCAAAGTTTCTCTACTTTAATATTCTGATGAATCTTAATTCTTAAGTTAATGATTGATTAAGCTCTTAACGAGTTCTATGACAATAAGACATGCGTAGAAATTCTTCTATCGCATCGTTAAATCTTTGAGCATAACAACTTTAACAAAATATTGCAATAACCATCAGAAATACGTTATTTTAAGAAGTGGTTAAAAATGAAATGATTTGAAATTGATAACTTGCTCCTTTTTTCCCCTGAAACGCTTCTTTCTTTATTTCTTTCTTTTTCTCAATGAAACCAAGTAGCGTCTTTGCCCCTCCTACGACGGCATCAAAGTCCCCGTCTTGCGAACATTTAACTTAACAACAATTAAAACGTAATTCAGAACACGAGGCTATTTTATTTATGGTAACTAGATAAACTGTTCTCACGGTGAACATTTATCGTAAATTGAAGAGACCTCATCGCCAGTCTTGTATTAACCATAAATTCATAAAATCAAGCTATCATTGCGAAAATTTCACCCGAAGAGTTGAAGATATTTATAGAAAGTTCCGGTGAGGCAACTTTACGGTGGGGGATAGGTGTCTGAAGTCGAAATAAAATACCAAGTCAAACCTAATATTATTGCTGATTCTTCATATATATATATATATATATATATATATATATATATATATATATATACACAAGTATATAATTGGTGTATACGGAATGAATTCAATAACCAACAATTACTATTCTTAAAAGAGTGCTCAATACAAAGTAGAGCAGATATAATTATTTTTTAAAAAAAAAATAATTAACTATTTGAAATTTGAAAGATCCGTCAAGCTTTTGAATCTTCCTATACTTGGGTTTTGATTGGTCATTCTAGCTTTTGTAACAATGTTTTTCCTTAGCGAAGGGTCGTTAATTAATTTGAAACTTTTAAAACCATTTATTTTATATTCAACATCATCACTTGATAAGACACCGAGGGTGTTGAAACAAAATGGCTATTTTGTAGTGATTTTATAACATATTTATGTTATAATTTTTTTTTATAAAAAAAAATATATATATATATATATATATATATATATATATATATATATATATATATATGTATTTTAATTTTATTAATTATAAGATCTAATAATATATAAAGTGAATTTTCCGCGGCGCGGTAAACATTTTGATGGAGATCAATTTACATGTAAAGAAAGAAATAGAGGGACCCAGGGTCATTTCTTATGACCCACACCTGATCGTAACATGACGATCAGCATACGATCTGCATTCAATCTGCATAGGTTCTGCTTGAGAGGGGAAAAGATACCAACATTATACCAATCATGGTTATTATGGTTTCTGTTATTTTGTCTTGGTTAATTAAAAGTTTCTAAACTAAATATCCACTTTAACATTACGGGTTTACATGTTAGTACTCACGCTGAGATAAATGCCCCTATAGTGCCAGAGTGGTTTGGCAACACCATACTCAGGTCACAAGAGAGTTAATTTATTTTCTAAAATTAAAGAATAAAACAAGGAAAGTATTTGGACTTTACATCTATATACATGAGAAAGCTTGCAATCGGAAACAGTTTCACCTGAGTTACCCAGAATAATAATATATGTATTGTAACAAAATCTCTCACCATTTCACGGACATTTGGCTGTGCTCGATGACCGTAGTAAACTGTCAGAAAACTAGGCATCACGATAGTTACATTGCGTTTATATATTTGTAACCCAGCGTTTCTTTTCGGTTTTGGTGTATTGCTTAATTACAATAACAATCTTATTTTTTGACCGGATCATTTTGCGCGATACAATATATAATTGAAACGAAACGAAGTTAATTTGCAAGATATTTAATTAAAAATATAGAAAACATCGATATTACGACATAATACATCAATGCTGGAACGCATGGGAAAATTTCTAAGCTCCCGAGATATTGATCCAAAAGAAAACTATTTATTAAATGTGAAATGTATAAAAATGGAAACCAGTATTAAAGTAAAACGAAAGCAAAGAAGCAATATATAGAAAATAATACTAAATTCAAAAAGGTAGAAACATTGTTAAAATCTACTAATAATACACAAATGAGAGATTTAGAATAAAAAAAAATGTTCAATAAGTAATTATAATCAAATGTAAGAAGCACAATAATTATGAAGCTGATACCGTTGATATACATTTATTTATATGTAAAAATATTATAGTGCACTTTGTTTTAATAATAAAACTTGATAGGCACAATTTATTATCAATATTTTAATAAGCATGGATATATATTTCAAAATAAAAATCATACGATATATTTATCATGAAATAATATGAGGAAAGTTTTATTATATATATTTTTATTTATATCTGCCATTTTACAGAAACATCTACACCCAAAACACGAATATATATATATATATATATATATATATATATATATATATATATATATAATGTGTATAAAATATATATAAGCAATTTTATATATATTATTTATATGTTATACATGCGCGGTACTTATTTGAAATCGCTCAATATCATTGATAGATAGTTGGATTGATGCGAGTTTATGTTTGTGTGAGCTGCAATGCTTGAACGTGCGTGTATATATATATATATATATATATATATATATATATATATATATATATATATATATATATATATCTGTGTACGCATGAGCAGCTTTTCTGACGACAATTTTCCTCCCACAAACATAAAACACCGATATACGCAACCATAAAAAAATACAAAATTTCAAAATTAATCAGTTTGTCTGACGGCCGCAAAGCGCGTGAGAACAGGGTCACAACATCACAATCAATATATATATATATCAATATATATATATATATATATATATATATATATATGTGTGTGTGTGTGTGTGTGTGTGTGTGTGTGTGCGCATTTTACGATTCGGCCACGAAGAAACTTTTACAAATCATGCAAGGTCTGAAAGTGCAGAATAGTTGAATGCAATCTTCAGAGGCCTGAATATTGTGTTCGAACAGGAAACGGACTAACAGTGATAGGTGTTGACCTCAGTATCCAATTTTATACTTACATACGTTCTATTCCTCATGTCGAGGAATTTTATCAATAAATATAGCATAACTTAAAACTAAATTTTTATCAGATGCACACACAGACGCAAACACACACTCACAAACACATACATACATAAATACATATATATATATATGTGTGTGTGTGTGTGTGTGTGTGTGCATGTGTGTGTGTAAATAAAAAGAAAGAAAAAAAAAGAAATTAATTTTGGAATTTTTCTGAAGAACATTCCTAATACCAACAAAAAGGAATATTTCGTAATATTAATGAAAAAAACAGAGGGACTCATACGTAGGATGAGATGGAGAGCTTACTTCTTCCTTAATAACAATGAATCTAAAAACAAAAACTACAAGAAAACTTACGGTTTTAATAGTAAAAATGCAGCACCATTTATTTATAGTTTGTCCGCTTTCGAAAAGGACCTACTGGAAATAATTAACACCATAAATTTCCATGACAAGAAATTCATCTGTAACCTTGGAAACATGAATTATGATTTTAGCTGTGTCTTTAAAACCCAGTAAAGTTACTCCAAATTCGCTTGAGGATGAAATGGAAGTAATGTCTTTAATTTAATTACAAAATTAAATTTGGGGCTTTTAGCGTCCATTTTTGAAACATGGTTAGAACTATGTAGCGAAAAAAAAAACATATATATATATATATATATATATATATATATATATATGGATGTGTTGGTGTCTGTATAAAAGAGACTGCTAGAAAATTGCCATTTACTTTATTAGTTTCATATTCACACACACTAGTATATATATATATATATATATATATATATATATATATATATACAACATTTCTTTTGTTATTTTAAAATTTTACATACAAACACAGCCGCATATATATATATATATATATATATATATATATATATATATATATATATATATATATATATATATATATATATAACTTAAATATTTAAAAAATATGTCCGTTATATATATATATATATATATATATATATATATATATAATGCATAATCCTGCATGGAAGCGTTCGGAAAAATGTGTCAAGCTACTTACACAAGAGCAAATATTTGCGCAGTAGAAGATTGATACCCTTATTCCTATAGCCGTAAGCCTTTCAGAATGGCAAGAAGAAATAGGTGAACGAATAAAAGAAAGAAAGATTTCTTTTATGCGCGCCTAGCTATTCGAAGAATGCATAAAGCCTTCTGATTATTCAAATCTAAGAAGCATAAGTTTCTGATATATAAACAGTGTTTTTGTGGATTGATGCGTCAGTGCATATATCGTAAAAGGTTCCTAGTGAATTTTAGTTATTAAGACTTGTATACGTGCACACGAATGCTAGCCTCGTTTCGTGAACACTTTTTATCAAAACGAGGCTGTTATTTAAATGCGTTTTTCTTGGAAAATGATGCAATTTGATGCGAGTGAAGAAGTGCAAGTGAGGAGCTAAATTTGCGCAGTAAAGTGCACGTATTGAGCCATACATACATCATACACCCACAAACACGCGGCGTTTTCGCACATACACACACACACACACACACACACACACACACACACATATATATATATATATATATATATATATATATATATATATATATATATATATATATATATACATGCACTCACCCTCATACAATCACACACATGGAACGGGAAATCATTATATATATATATATATGTGTGTGTGTGTGTGTGTGTGTGTGTGTGTGTGTGTGTGTGTGTGTAGTGTTTTTATGTATGTGTATATATGTGTGAGACACGGTGTACAAAGAAATAAAGAAATCAACTGCGTACGCCAATTAAAAAAATATAAAAAAAATAGGCCTTATCCTTCAACATATGCAAAACGTGGTTTCGATATAAATGTATTCCAATCATAAAAACCGCACACACGCACACATCTATCTATCTATCTATCTATCTATCTATCTATCTATCTATCTATCTAATTCTGTTCCTTATCTATCTATCTATTTCTGTTCCTTATGTATGTATCTATCTATCTATCTAATTCTGTTCCTTATCTATCTATCTATTTCTGTTCCTTATCTATCTATCTATCTATCTATCTAATCTATCTTATCTATCTATCTATCTAATTCTGTTCCTTATCTATCTATTTCTGTTCCTTATCTATCTATCTATCTATCTATCTATCTATCTATCTATCTATCTATCTCTATCTATCTATCTATCTAATTCTGTTCCTTATCTATCTATCTATCTATCTAATTCTGTTCCTTATCTATCTATCTATTTCTGTTCCTTATCTATCTATCTATCTATCTATCTATCTATCTATCTATCTATCTATCTAATTCTGTTCCTCATGTATCTATCTATTTCTGTTCCTTATCTATCTATCTATCTATCTATCTATCTATCTATCTATCTATCTAATCTGTTCTATCTATCTATCTATCTATATATATATATATATATATATATATATATATATATATATATATATATATATATATATATATATATATATATATATATATATATATATATATATATATATATATATATATATATATATATATATATAAACATAGACATGTGTATGCGTCATGTAGGCAGGATGCATGGTTGTTGTCAACAGGTACAAACCAACATGCAAATTACAAATTGAAGATGTCAAAATGAAACAATTACGACAATTTAAATATATGGGAAATGTTTTAAATAGGGCGGAAATTGTTGCATTGGATAGTGCATCCTGCCTTCCTAAGAATAAGCAAAAAATATCTTTAGAAAACAAAGTAAAGAGTATTGAACTGTTATATAATATGAGTCCTCTTATATGCCAGTGAATGTTGCACAATCTCTCCACAGATAAAGAGGAAACTCGAAGCTACAGTAATCTAGTTCTAAAGACGGATAGTGAGAATGTCATGTACTGATCGTGATATTAACGACACTCTTATAGGAAATGGAAACAAAAAGGACAGTTTTACTTAACATCAGGAAAAAACAGTTGAAAATACTAAGGTACGTACTAAAGACAATAATGCTTGAAAATATTGATTCTCATAGGGCAATTTGAAAGTATGTGAAACAGAGGAATACATCGCATATCATACCTAGAGAGCTTGAATAAATGGGTAGTGGAACAGTGTTTAGGTGTGATAACAAAAACGACATTTATTAAGAGCAACAAGTAGGAGGAAATTGTGGAGAGTCATGATCTCTAACCTTCTAAATAAACACCGTGTGTTTATACTCTAAGATTAAATTACCGAAAAATCAGCCCCACCATTAGTTTCACATGAGATAATATGAAATACTGGACAAATATCTGCTAGATGGAAAGATATTTAGTATTCGTTTCTGTAAAAACCTCATTTCTCTGCGAATAATATTTGGAAAGGTGTATTTCTAAGAGATATATGTCCCCAGAAATTAATTAATGTAAACATTAATTCTAAAACTTGGGATATAAATTCATGGCTGATTTTTGTTTTCTTAATTAATTAACCAATACAAGAACACATCAAGGAAGAGGCTCATTATCTGAGGTTTTAAGAGGAGAATTTAAGAAGTGCACCTTAAGAGGATATATTTGAAAGATAACGGTTAATCGTATACTTAAACAATGTTATGATTATAGTGTTCGGAGAAGCATACAATCGAAAATCTATACATATCTATCAGTCTACCATACGACCATGCGTAGAACACTGCTGCCACATATTGTCCGGTGCCCTTGACTTTTAACTTGAGCGCCTTGATATAATTAAAAAAAAATCAGCAATATTATTAGTCCTGATCTGGCGGCTCGGCATCACTCATTTTCCTTTCCCTGAAATTTTGAACCGATGGAACTAAGGAATGTAGCTCGTCGGAATATTTGCTATGAAAATGGCGACAGAATAGCCAGAGACCCGAAACTTTCCCCCTGTGTAGCACGGGTGGTTTTGTGGGAAATAATTCATCATCCCTAGCCGCTTTCGAACTCTATCATGACTGGAAAATGGAGGCTGACCAGCTGCAATTCACCAGTATTCAGTGTATATATAATATATATATATATATATATATATATATATATATATAATTCGCTTGA
Organism: Acanthosepion pharaonis; assembly: GCA_903632075.3. NCBI lineage: Eukaryota > Metazoa > Mollusca > Cephalopoda > Sepiida > Sepiidae > Acanthosepion > Acanthosepion pharaonis. The sequence goes on from CAHIKZ030000223.1 coordinate 3,396,944, forward strand.
AGATTGAACAGAGCTTACTTTAACTCAATTTAATTCAAATAATTATATTGAAGTTTCTGCCTCTTGTTTTTGAAACATGTGACCTCTTATGTCGCGAGTTGGAATCATATTTTTTAAATAAATAATTATATATATATAGAGATAGATATAATTATTATATATATATATATATATATATATATATATATATATATATATATAACACTCTCTCTCGTGTAAAGACAGGGCCCAGCAGCCAGAATCACATAATCGATCATTTTTCCAGTAGATACATTTAAAATCTCAGTAATAATATTTAGCTGTGTTCCATTGCATTTAACTGAGTATATCTTATTACATGTAATGTATATAGTGTTTGTATACGTCCATTGTACATGTAAAGTTTGTTATAGCCGGGTATGGTAATGGGGACAAGTGCTCATTGTCAATAACATGCTTTAGTGTTATGTGTCTCGAACAGCCTCTGACAACAAAGTCCAGCTCCAAGTCGAAGAATGGGCAAAGACGGAAAACTGGCACCTCATAACCTGCTACTTCGGGTAAATGGAGCTCTACAGCCCAGGAAGGCATTCCATCTAGGGTAAAAATAGACCTTGATTTTAAATATCCTTGTGGTCATATCCAAAACACGGAAAAGGCTATGGAATTAAATCCAGGCAGAAAACCCTAAGTGGAGACCCTCAGGTGTTTGGCTGTCAGCAGTGACATCTTCCCAGCAACTCCTGCAACCAACCAGTCCGCAAAAGTAATCTCATATATTCCTTTCGATCTTGACGTTACGGCCAGTAGTGGTGGTGGGAGAGTCATGTAGTGTGGGCAAAGCACGGTCACCATATACCGTCACCCAGGCATGCACACTGGAGACATCACTACAGTTCCATCAACAAAGGAGTGAATTTTAAAAAGGCATAGCAATACATTTATCTCACAAGATAAACTGATACCTACTGTCTTAATAGATCTATGTCAGTTGATAGAGATAAGCCGACATGTTGCCCTTATATCAAATTAAAAACCGTTATGATCATCATGTAAACGTTATGAAAGGAGGTTCAGTTTTATCATGACTTCCAATTAATTATTGAATACATCAAAATAGTAAAGACATTTCTCCTTTGTTGGCAAATTATAAATAAATAAGCATTAGCGGTATCAATGGAATTCCGCTTCCTACTCCTACTCCTACTACAAATATTATTATTAGCACCACCACTACCTACTACTACTACTACTACTAATAATAATAATAACCCAACGATAAAAAAAATGTTGGAATAATGAAAAGATAGAATGAATCCTTATGAAATAAATGAGGAAGAAACAATACATATATTTTCCTCATAAATTATTATTCATTGAATCATTTCGTTATATTATTAGGACAGACGTTATTTTGTCACGGTGAACATCTCGCGAGAGTATTGTCCACGAGATTTCGGTCGGTTTGTCTCCAGGCGAATCCGGTGAAGACCAGAAAAGATGAAGGTTATACAGTGATAGAATTGTGGAACAGCCTGCAGATGAAGTTTTGAGCTTTTGTCTAATTTAAAAGCGTTATTGCCTGTAGAGATGTCTGCCTCATAATTCAAAAATCAGAGTGCCTGGTGGGGAATAATTTACAAATGCATGTGGCTGCATGTCGAATTGGGGCAAATGTGTACACGAGTTTTTATTTTTATATCAGCAACGAACTATCTTATATATCAGCGGATAAGAATTTTTAAATCTTTGTTCAAGTTATTTTTATGGGCAGGGTGTTTTCTTCTTGAATATGCATATTTGTTTTTTTATTTATTTTTTTTGTTTTTTTTACCTGAGAATCAATATATTTCTTTAACCAAACTACCAGAGTAATATTTTATGAGCGCACATACCCTACGTAAATAGTGCATTCTATTGAAATGGAAGCATAATTATTTTACTCTCTGGAATATTGCAAAGATTTTGATTCTGTCTGCTGAGCGCAGTTTCCTGTAAAACTACGCATGCTCTCAGCTCAAAAACTCTCTCTCTCTCTCTCTCTCTCTCTCTATATATATATATATATATATATATATATATATATATATATAATTGTTATACGTTATTTATATAGACACAATTATTTAAGTAAATACTCTGTTTATGATAAACAATATTAACAACATTTACAGGCCTGAACGTCCAAGAAATTTCTATAGCAAATATGCGTCCTTCGATAGGAATCTAACCTGTATCCTATACGGAACCGTCAGTCTGACGTGCTATATCAGTTTAGCTACAGTGGAGTGTCTGATAGCAAGGTCGATTTTACTGTTTTTAAACTAAAATTTTGGAGTAATATCCAGCGCAGTCAATGACTGTGGGACAACTAATCGACAGTCGAAACAATAGTGTTTGGGTGTTATGAAAATCTGATGCAATCACGGTTGATGCAATATTTTTCAAGGCCAAACAATTTTCATCAAAATCGATTCATATTACTACACACCTCTGCAAATGGCATACTCTGTGAAAAAATAGAAATCGATTACACCCTGTCACTCCAGCGGGTCTGAAACTGACCGTATGGTGAAAGAAAGAAAACTAAATCGGTGGTTTCAATTAATTTGCACAAAGGTGTATATCGACCTGTGCATTGGATAAAGTAAAAAAAAAAAGGGAAAGTCCGGCAAGGATCAAATCTGCACTCTCCTTAGATTTCTGGCGTTCGCAGACGAATAAATATAAATGGGGCGTCTATTTCAAAAAAGAAGTACCCGCTATAATAACGTTTAAATTAATAGAAATGTCGGATAAAAAATAAATCCATTAATTCCTGAGAACTTGATGATTTTGTCGGACTAAGTTTATGTTTGCGCTGATGCGACGACACATGCACGCTGGGAATTTGGCTATATAATCTAAGAGATTTTATTTAGATTCTTTTTTCAGTTTATTTATCCTTCTATCACTTTGCTATTAAATATCGCACAATGTGATAAAAGAAGATCTGCAAGAATGGCGATACGTTGTAAGAAGCTGGATGAAAATTTACTGTGGATGATATAGCGATTAAAACATTCTCTAGGCATTATCGTCTTAGCCAATTGTTTTCTCTTCTAATTAGAGTAGCATTTTTAGAATTAAAATTGTGGTCATGTCCTGAGAAATGCATTGATTAAAAGTGGTAAAAAAACGTTTAACATAGATAGATAGATAGATAGATAATTCATTGAGATATATAGGAAAATATCGAGATAGATAGATAGATAGATAGAGAGAGAGAGAGAGAGAGAGAGAGAATCCATTGCAATATATAGGAAAATATTGAGATAGAGAGATAGATAGATAGATAATCTATTGAGATATATAAGAAAATATTGAGATAGATAGATAGATAGATAGATAGATAATGCATTGAGATATATAGGAAAATATTGAGATAGATAGACAAATAGATATATATATTATGAATATTTTTTACGATATGTCTCTCGAAAGAGAAAATATTCCTGTGTAACGAGAATTCTTCTCACTCGATATATTCAGGCATATTGAACGCATGAAAGTTAGATGCATTGGAAAGATAAATGGATGTAGTCTTAGTATAAATGAATGAAAAATATGCACATATACATCACGAAGATTTCATGATATACACATTATGTTCCATTGATCGATATTCATAAAGACTTCAACCATATATATGCATGTATGCCTTCGTGCGCCTGCGTAAGATAACTCAGTTAAAATACATCTATACAAAATCTATATCCTTGCTATGAGTCGGTATTCATGAAAGGAATTGACAAGTGTTGAATGCCCGCCATGTCTTTTTCATTGCTAACAATCACGTGAGACCAGCGCCTTCGAAATTCCGGTGACAGTGGAAGGATTCTGATTGGTCGATATCTCTTAAGCATTGAAATATGAACCTTGTGTGCTTAGTTCTGTGATTTCCATAACACCAGAATCCACTCACCACAAAATGCTTCGCCGGTTCAGCAAACTATGTGGATGATATGTGGTCTACCGAGATGAGGATCTTTGGGTCAACATGGGTTCACTGCCGTCCTTAGAAATTCTCTGCCGAAAAATGTTTTGAAGATTCCTCTGTCTTTGAGTAACTGGCGTCTCGTTTCATGTTTTTTTTTTTCATGCTGACCAACAGCTCTATGGTTTAAACTGCGAATTCCAAGAAGCCTACGTTTGAAGGGTTCGATCACGACTCTCCATGACTTCCAGATTGTTTGTAGCTTTTAGTTGTATATGCTCTTTTACAAGCATTATGTTCCTTACTCTGATATCTATTTTCACAAGCTTGTTGGACAGGTTTCTCGCTGATTCAACTAGACACTTTGCTTCAATATTCTCTTAGCGTTTTCCAGGCCTTCTTTCCTCATCATATGTTCCAAAATTTAAACTTTCTCTTTTTGACTCCAAGTACGTCCATTTTCTTTTTAATGTTCCTTTAGATGTCCTCGTTGAGGAGAAGAGATGTATCCATGCCTTTCCCTGGTCTGTTAGTGCGTAAAGGACTGTAACTAACTGAAATGCACTTCGAACACTTCATTTTCTCACTCCGAACGGCTATTCATTAAACCACACGCACTTCACCCTGGAAAACTGTTTTAAGAAAAAGGTTTTCTCAATTCCAACGAAGTGTAATGGACAATTAATGTTTCCATTAAGAAAAGGCTAATTTTCTCGTCACTCTAATCGTAGTTAACATCTACATGTAGAATAATTCATTATCTATGTAACATTGTCGTAAAGCGAGAATGACGTCTAAAAAAGATATTTTTTTGGAAATCATAATGGTTTTTATACTGAAATAAATAATCAGTTATTTTTTTTTTTTTAATAATTTGCTCCCAAGCAAGACGGCATTGCTACTAAAATGCAAAAGTATACTGGGAGTGAAAAACAATGAAAAGACTTTAAAAGGAACCGGAAACACAATGCTAAACAGCAAAACAAGGGATAAACCTCTAATCCTGTTCAAAAGACCGAGGAGGAATATGAAGTGGATGGTAGGTGAAACTATCTACTCTTATTGAGAAAAAAAAAATAGTAAATAAATTTTTAAATTTTAAGTGGGGGCGTTAGAAGTATAAAGTTGAATTAGACTTTAGAAGGAATCGGAAACTCTGTTAAAAATGCTTCAGCAAATTAAATGAAATTGAGGGAGAGGAACGAAAGAAAAGTGATATTAAAAGAGAGGGGGATAGAGAAAGAGAGGAATAAAAATAATATGGTGAAAGAGAAAGCTGAATGGTTGTACCAACGAGCTGTATCAACTCGCGTTAATTTGTTCGATATTTTACGTGATTTGCTATGACATACAAAACTGCCAAAATGGCTGTCAAAAATAGACACATCCACACAAAACAACTGTCAAATTGTAAAAAGAAACATATATTCTAATCGCCCTGACATTTTAATATCATCCACCACCTGACAGTAGGCCTCTGTTTCCTTGCAGCAAAAATATTCGCTTTGGTAACGCGATATGGTAGACGTTTAGAAAAAAAATGCGGCGAAGCAATATATACATATATATTCATTGCGCATGCTCACTATAAATAACTGTATTCAACATGGTAGTCTTATTTAATATAACAAAGAATTTTCAGAATTTATTTTGAGATCTTCGTCTCAGCTTAAATATGTGAGCTACACATTTTCGAGAAAGCTAAAGAATTATACAAAATAAAATAAAACATATATTGTTACTGTTTGGGTGTGTATAGCAGTACATTGACTTGTACCAGACAGTGTATTTGACTGATGAATGCTGGTGAAGTGAGTT
>CAHIKZ030000224.1:0-85000 GCA_903632075.3 Acanthosepion pharaonis
GGTAAATGTCATTAGAACATTTTAATTCACCAAATGAATTCATGGTTAGCACTGGTTTTCTTGGGATATTCACTTCCACTTAGTACTAAATGTCTAATTTTAATTCACAAAAGTAGTGTGCATAGCTGTTTAGCTGCAACCTACTTTTAAACAAATTCAATGTTCAGAAATAGCCTCCTTAGAGCACAAGTGGGGCCGTTCATGGTGAAAGTGAGGATTAGTTTGCCCATATTCTAAAAGCTGATTCCCACTACATAGTAATGATAAAGATTTTTCGACCATAAATCACATTTGAATAATGTTGATGGAATAATAGCTATTACATCATGGTTCACATATCTTACACCATTCATCATTGTTCCTTGAAGGCAAGAGAAGGTTGGCTATTCTAGACTTAGTTATGGCACCCCAGAATCATCTAGCTTAGAGGGCCATGGTCTGAATTATCCTGTAGCAGTTTCATAACTTGGACCATTCATCATTGTTCCAGGGGCAAGAAGGTCAGTTGTTTCCAGACTTCGTTATGGCACCCCAAATCATCTAACTTGGTGCTTTACAAACCAGTTTGAATGGTTTCAGACCAAACTCAAATCACTAGATGATATCAAACTGTCATTGAACTAACATTTGAACCATTTTAAACTGAGCAGCATGTATTGATGAAATTTCTAAGGTTTTATTGTCATGGAACTCACCATGAACTTATTGAATGACAAACTGAAAAATTATCATTCATCAGAAAATTCACAACATGATTTTCACAGTCACTTAATAATGATGATGATCATAATATTAACTGTTTGCTTATGAGAAACATTTGGCATCATTGATCTACAGGTTTCATCCCTCAAGTCATTTTAAAACTGATCTAGAAATAAAATTATAATAAAAGCAAAGATTGTATTTAGATGTGTACATAAAATAAATTTTGGAGGAAAAAATTTATAATACGAAAAATGCATTTAAAAAAATAAAATATTAACTTTACGCAAGGGTCATAATGTCTTGAAGACATAAGGAGACTACTGGACATGAAAGATAATAAAGACTTTCGTTTGGAAGGAACCAGAAACCCAATCCTAAACAGAAAACAAGGGATAAACCTCTACTCCTGTTCAAATGACTGGGAAGGTATTGGCGCTGGATGATAGGCGAACCTATCTACTCCTGTTGAGGACAAATAAATAGTAAATAAACTTTCAAATGTATAGAGTCGTAATAAATTTTGAAGCAACCGGAACCCCAATTCTAAACAGGAAACAAGGGATAAACCTCTCCTGCATTTCAAAAGACAGAGGAGGGGTGAACTGGGCGATAGGCAATTCTGTCTACACCTATAGGAAGAAAAAAACACATAAATAAATTTTCTGCGTTTTAGGTGGAGACGCTAGAAGAACCACAACACGATCCTAAACGGAAACAAGGGATAAACCTCTACTCCTGTTCAAAAACCTATCCTCCCAACTGATGGAAGAAAAAAATAACATTTCAGAGTTTAGGTGGAGACGTTAGAAGTATAGAGTTGAAGTATACTTTAGAAGGAACCGGAAACCCAATCGTAAACAGGAAATAAAGGGATAAACCTACTCCTGCTCAAAAGACCGTGGAGGAGTGTGAACCGGACTTATTAACCAACGTATTCTAAAATCTTCAGTTCAATCTCCTGTCCACATAATCATTCCTTCTGTATGTATGTATGTATGTATGTATGTATGTGTTTGGGGTTGGAGGTGCGTGAGAGAGTGGGTGTTTTAATATCGCTAATAAAACTTAAGACGTCAAAATTTTAATGATTTCCTCATTAAATACTGTTTAAACCGTAAATTAATTTAGATCACAGATTTTTATGGCCTACACTCAAGGACAATAAGTGTCTGTTATGATGGTAGGGAAACTATTTTATGACAGCTCTAAACACACACACACACACACACACAGAGCCAGAAACATGAAAACGTCCGTGGCATGCGTTCTCCTCTCTTTGAAATGTAGTCGTCTGCATTCATCGATTGGTGGTTCGTATTACAAAATGAAAAATTATATCTGTTCTCACAATTGTGTATTCTTCATCGGAATATCCAAAATTTTAAATTATTTTCTTTGTTTCCTGGTAGTTGTCGGATAAATACGTTTTTTTTCTATTTAATTTAATACTATTTAATTCATCAACAATTTTATCAAACCAGTCATAGTATCTTTTCGTGTTTACGACTTCTTGCCAACGTCTCCTTCTTCTGGTGAAATGCTGGATCTTAGCTCAAAGAATTCATCGAGCCACGTTTGCAACTCAAGGTCATTAATTGAAGGAAACGCCTCGCAGACTTTTGGACGGTAACCGAAATAGGTGAGAATCTGAAGGCACTGAAACTAGGAGGCTAGTGAGGGGTAGAACTTTAAGCTCTTGAATATCTTTATCAAATTATCGTCAGGTAGAGGAATGTCGTCGACATTGAAGAAGGTGCCGAAAATGTTAAAATGTTCCATTTAAGCAAACGTGCAAAGTCTCATTGGAGCTCTCCTTTCGTCCAATCGGTACCCCACCCACCGACTCTAGTGTATCTCAATTTCATAAGATAGTATTATATAAAATACAAATTTTATTTAACCTTAAATAAATCAACAATGTTTGCGTAATTTTTAACATCATCTTGAATTTTCTCTTGTTAAAAGATGAATAATTTAACACAAGGAGCATTATGGATGAAAAATAGTGAATTTTATATTATGTGTTTTTTGGGACTTAATCTGAGCAAAACAAATCATTGATATGGGTCCTTCATTCTACTAAAATCAAATTGTTATAAAGTTGTATTCACCTAAAATACAAATTTATTATAACCTAATTATGTAAATAATAGTTATATATAATATAGGTGAACAATTCAACTACTGAAAATTGAAAATAAATAAAATGTATCTAAATACAATTAGAAACATCTTAGTTTCATCTTATAATCAACAATGTTTTGGCAATTTAATATCCGCTGAGATCTAAATTTAATTTTATGAGTTAGGATGATTTCAGATCAAACTCAAATCTCAGATGACATGAAACTGTCATAGAATTGACATTTATAACATTCTAAAGTGAAACAGTACATATCGACCATCAAGAAGTTGTTGGTGATCGTGTAGCAATGTCGTCAATGAGTAATCTCTAGCATTGGTTTTCTTTGAACATTGACATCTCCCCTTGTTACTAAATGTTCCCACATTTTGGAAATTCACAATAGCAGTGGACATAACTGATTTGCCACAGCCTACAAAGAAATTTTATATGCACGATAGCCTTCATTGAATAGAACCACAATTTGGGCCTATGAAAATGCAGATTTTTTGTACATATTCTAAGGCTAATTTATTGCACAAATACTATTACAATGGCTGCTAACTTTGAAATCTAAGTGTCGCAGAGGCTGACAGTATCAATAATAATAATAATAATAATTGGATATAATATAGCAGGGCACCAGAAATCATTTGAGTAAAATTCCTGGATGCATCAGCATCTCAGAGCTACAAAAGATTACTTTGTTCAGAAATGTGCATATCATCTAGAAAAAAAAATCCCCTCCATCTAAACAAAATGTCCCAAATATATACCTAGCATAGATAACTCTCCTACAGTACCCTTTTTATTCACAGACACCGAAGTTGACTTGGTAATTAGGCACTTAAAATTACTCTTTGGCAAGATCATACCAATCACTATCACAATAATAATAATAATAATAATAATAAAAATGTGGCATATGGAAACATCAACAATCCCTGTTGTAGTTGGAGCCTTAGGACTGGTTGGAAAATATTGCAGTAGACTAATTGAAGGGATTCCTGGAAGTCCATGCCTCAAGGAGATACAAAAAATTGTTCTGACAAGTACAGCCCACACCTTAGGAAGGGCTTTATCTATGTAATTTAATTTTTTTTTTTTTGTCAGTGGAAAGTGTCATGATGCCATTTCTAACCTTAAGTCACCAAGGACCCAGAAAGAAATGTGTAAACGCCAGAAATCAAAGAAAATAATAATAATAATAATAATAATAATAATAATAATAATAACACAGATATTAACAAAACATATCTGTGTGTAACAATTTTTGAAAGACTGACTCAATTTTACTTACAAATTTGGACATGACAATGTTTTTTATTCATTTCAAACAAAATAGACCAGCGGTCATTATTTTTTTATAATTTTCTTTGCTTTTGGTTACTACCTGGATGGAATGGGGGGTGGGCAGGGTGATGAGAATAAAGTTGATACAATAAACTATTGTTTCACTACAACCTACTTTTACAATAATTCCAATTTCAGAATAGCCTCCATCCCATAGAATCATAATTTGGACCCTTCACTTTGGTGAAAGTGAGGGTTATTTTGCCCATTCTAAGCTGAATTCATTGCACAAATACTATCATGGCTGCTAATTTGGCAATCTAAGAGTTGGTGAGGATGACAGTATAATTATTATTATTATTATTAATAATAATAATAATAATAATAATTATCATTATTATTATTATTATTATTATTATTATATCATGGTAGGCCAATAACTGCGCTTGGAAAATCTGCAATTTCTATGAGAACACCACTCCAGACCCGCTATTGACATACGAGCTATAATAAACTTTATGGGACTTTAAAATACACACAGACAGAAGAATCAAATCTAATCGCCCAGACATTGTGATCAAAGACCACAAAAACAGAAAATGCTTACTTACTGACACAACAGTCTCTATAGATTGTAATGTACCTTTGAAGATCTTCAAAAAACTATCAAAATACAAGGATCTTGAAGTGTAAATATAAAAAATGTGGTACATGAGGACATCAATAATTCCAGTTGTGTTTGATAGATTTCTGATAACCAATCACTGACCATTCTGGCCTGGCATTTTCATCTCTATCTATAAAAGGCAGGATGTGTGTGTGTGTGTGTGTGTGTGTGTAACGAATGCACGGCCGCAATTTTTGATGGATTTGCACCCAAATTTACATGCACATGCTCCAAGTTAGGTGGAAAGGCTAAGACCGACTTTGCATTTCCCAACTTCCATCGATAGTGGAAATTTTTTCATGCTTCTACGGCAGTTTTCATGTAGTTTGCGGCTATTTTGTACTGGCCAGAGAGAGAGAGCTTATAGCTGGCTGCCACAAATACACAGGAAGATTCTACTGGCCAGCGGAGAGCAAACGACTGACTGACACGAATGTTAACTAGCATGCTACCATGCGCAAAAAAAAATCATGCTTGCATTCGTCACAAGTGAGAAAATTTAAATCTGCATGGCACTTTACCCCAATTGGCTCATTCGCTTGCACTTAAACTCAACGTTGATTCTGATTCCCAGAACTGGGTTGGGTGTGAAAAGTATTTGTTGTTAACATTCTTTTTTTTCATTCGGTTTTCCATTTACGAGTCCTTTTTAAAGCTGATCGTTTTGTGTTCATTTTGTTTAGTTCTTTTTCGTGAACAGATTTAATGTTTAGTATAGAGCTTCGAAAAATTCGCAGTGTGAGATAGGCAAGAATTAAGGCATGTAGTAAACATCAGCACGGCAAAGGGCACTTTAAAGGCAAGGAAGGGCAAAAATATTTAAGTCAAGTGATAGCGATTGCTATATGAGTCGTACGATTTTTGGATCAAGCACGGGCAACGCTGGGCCATGCTGCTAGTTCAGTAATATAATAATAATAATAATAATAATAATAATAATAATAACTGGGTGGGCCAATATCTGCAGTGGAAAATCTGCAACTTTTATGAGAAGGCAACTGCATAACATTTGTATATAAACATCACCCAGATCCAGTGACTGACATAGGACCTATAATAATTTTATGGGACAGACATTACAATACACACAGACAGGACAATCAAATCTAATCGCCCAGACATCATGATCAAAGATCATAAAAACAGAATGGGCTTTCTTATCGACATGGCAGATCCTGTAGACAGTAATGAACCTTTGAAGATTATCAAAAAAACTGTCAAAATAAAAGGATCTTGAAGCTGAAATTTCCAAAATGAGGCACATGAAGACATCAATAATTCCAGTTGAAGTTGGATCCATCGTTTTGGTAAATGTTCCGACAGATTCCTGGTAGCCTATGCCTTAAAGAAATACAAAAAATGGTACTTACAAGTACAGCTCAAACCTTATAAAGGGCTTTATCTATTTAATATGTGTTTGATCTTAATTTACAAAAATGATCAGTGGAAAAAGATATGATGCCATTTCTGACATTTGATTACTGCCTAGATGCGACGGGGAATAAGAATAAAGTTGTTACAATAAACAATTGTTTCACTACAACCCACTTCTACAATAATTCCACTTTCAGAATAGCCACCATCCCATAGAACCATTTGGACCCTTCGTGTTGGTGAAAGTGAGGATTATTTTGCCTAAGCTGAATTCATTGCTCAAATACTATCATGGCTGCTAAATTGGCACTCTTAAGAGTTGGAGAGGATGACAGTATAATTATTATTATTATTATTAATAATAATAATAATAATAATAATTATCATTATTATTATTATTATTATCATTATTATTATATCATGGTAGGCCAATAACTGCAATGGAAAATCTGCAATTTCTATGGGAACACCACTCAGACCCGGCTATTGACATACGGGCTATAACAATTTTATGGGACTTTACAATACACACAGAGAGGACAATCAAAGCTAATTGCCGAAAGATAGTGATCAAAGACAACAAAAACAGAAAGTGTTTTCTTATTGATATGACAGTCCCTGTAAAGTGTAATGTGTCTTTGAAGATCTTCAAAATACAAGTGGAAACCTAAAAAAATATGTGGCACATGAGGAAATCAATAATTTCAGTTATGGTTGGGGATCTGAGTTTGATTGGAAAAGGTTCCAATAGATTTTGCAAAGAAAGTGTAAGTAATAATAAAATAGAAAACATATTAAATATAGTAATTAAAATATAGTAAATAAAAAAAATTGTATATCTTCTTACCCTAGGGTGTTGGAGATTGTATAGCAACATACTTCATCAAATGGTCATCTCTTAGCACTGGTTTTCTTGGGATATTCACTTCCCCACTTGTTGCTAAATGTCCCTGAATTTTGGTAATTCACAAAAGTAGTGTGCATAGCTGTTTCGCTGCAACCTACTTTTAAACAAATTCAATGTTCAGAATAGCCCTCATAGAGCCACAATTAGGGCCGTTCATGCAGGTGAAAGTGAGGATTAGTTTGCCCATATTCTAAGCCTGATTCACTACACAAATACATAGTAATGATAAAGATTTTTCGACCATAAATCACATTTGAATAATGGCTGATGGAATAATAAAAAGCTATTGCATCATAGTTCCACATATCTTGCACCATTCATCATTGTTCCTTGAGGCAAGAAGAGTCCAGCTATTCTAGACTTAGTTATGGCACCCCAGAATCATCTAGCTTAGAGAGGGCTTCATGGTCTGAATTATCCTGTAGCAGTTTCACATAACTTGGACCATTCATCATTGTTCCAGGGGGCAAGAAGAGTCCAGTTGTTTCAGACTTCGTTATGGCACCCCAAATCATCTAACTTGGTGCTTTACAAACCAGTTTGAATGGTTTCAGACCAAACTCAAATCATAGATGATATCAAACTGTCATTGAACTAACATTTGAACCATTTTAAAGCAGAGCAGCATGTATTGATAGAATTTCTAGGGATGTTTTATTGTCATGGAACTCACCATGAACTTATTGAATGACAAACTGAAGAATTATCATTCATCAGAAAATTCACAACATGAAATTTTCACGAGTCTTTCTAATAATGATGATCATCATAATATTAACTGTTTCCTTATGAGGAAACATTTGGCATTCATTGATCTACAGGTTTCATCCCTCAAAGTCATTTTTAAAAACTGATCTGAAATAATAATTATAATAAAGCAAAAGATTGTATTTAGATGTGTACATAAAATAAATTTTGGAGGAAAAATTTGTAAATACTGAAAAATATGCACATTTAAAAAAAATAAAAATATTAACCCCACGCAAGGTCATAATGTCTTGAAGACATAAGGAGACTACTGGACATGAAAGATAATGAAAAGACTTTCGTTTGAAGGAACCGGAAACCCAATCCTAAACAGAAAACAAGGGATAAACCTCTACTCCTGTTCAAATGACTGGGAAGGAGTGTTAACTGGAAGATAGGCGAACCTATCTACTCCTGTTGAGGACAAATAAATAGTAAATAAACTTTCAAATGTATAGAGTCGTAATAGAATTTTGAAGCAACCGGGAACCCAATTCTAAACAGGAAACAAGGGATAAACCTCTCCTGCTGTTCAAAAGACAGAGGAGGAGGGTGAACTGGGCGATAGGCGAACCTGTCTACACCTATAGGGGAAAGAAAAAAACATAGTAAATAAAATTTCTGCGTTTAGGTGGAGACGCTAGAAGGAACCGGTAACACGATCCTAAACAGGAAACAAGGGATAAACCTCTACTCCTGTTCAAAAAACCTATCTACTCTAACTGATGGAAGAAAATAAATAACATTTCAGAGTTTAGGTGGAGACATTAGAAGTATAGAGTTGAAGTATACTTTAGAAGGAACCGGAAACCCAATCGTAAACAGGAAATAAGGGATAAACCTCTACTCCTGCTCAAAAGACCGTGGAGGAGTGTGAACCGGACTTATTAACCAACGTATTCTAAAATCTTCAGTTCAATCTCCTGTCCACATAATCATTCCTTCTGTGTATGTATGTATGTATGTATGTATGTATGTATGTATGTTGGGGTTGGAGGTGCGTGAGAGAGTGGGTGTTTTAATATCGCTAATAAAACTTAAGACGTCAAAATTTTAATGATTTCCTCATTAAATACTGTTTAAACGCGTAAATTAATTTAGATCACAGATTTTTATGGCCTACACTCAAGGACAATAAGTGTCTGTTATGATGGTAGGGAAACTATTTTATGACAGCTCTAAACACACACACACACACACACACACACAGAGCCAGAAACATGAAAACGTCCGTGGCATGCGTTCTCCTCTCTTTGAAATGTAGTCGTCTGCATTCATCGATTGGCAGTGGTTCATTACAAATGAAAAGGAGCCATGTCTGTTTCTCACAGAATTGTGTATTCTTCATCGGAATGTCCAAATTTTAAGGTATTTTCTTTGTTTCCTATAGTGGATTGTCGGATAAATACGTTTTTTTTTCTATTTAATTTAATACTATTTAATTCATCAACAATTTTATCAAACCAGTCATAGTATTTTCTCTTTCGTTATTTACGACTTCTTGCCAACGTCTCGCTAGCTTCAAGGTAGAAATCACTGGATCTTGACTCGAAGAATTCATCGAGCCACGTTTGCAACTCCAGGTCATTGGTGAAGGAAACGCCTCGCAGACTTTTGGACAGTAACCGAAATAGGTGAGAATCTGAAGGCACTGAAGCAGGAGAATACAGTGAGGGGGAGGTAGAACTTCAAGCTCTTGAATAGCATCTTTATCAAATTATCGTCAGGTAGAGAGGAATGTCGTCGTGTTGAAGAAGGTGCCGAAAATGTTCAAATGTTCTATTTGCCATGGCTTGTGCAAGAGTCTCGTGGGCTCACCCACGTCCCGAATCTATGATATACCCCCCACCCACCGACTCTAGTGTATCTCAATTTTCATAAGATAGTATTCATATAAAATACAAATTTTATTATAACCTTAAATAAATCAACAATGTTTTGGCGGCAATTTTTAACATCATCTTGAGATTTCTCTTGTTAAAAAGATGAATAATTTTAACACATTCAGCATTATGGATAAAAATAGTGAATTTTATATTGTATGTGTTTTTTCAGGACTTAATCTGAGCAAAAACAAATCATTGATATTTTAAATCGTGATTTTGTAAAAAATAAATTTTTAAAAAAAAATTTTTTTTTTTCCCCCTTTTTTTTTTTTTTTTTTTTTTTTTAAACCCCGGGGGGTTTTTTTGGGTTTTTTCCTTTTTTTAAAGGAATTAAAAAATTTTTTTTTTCAAGGGGGGGGAAAAATTTTTTTAAAAATTTAAAGGGGAAAAAAAAGTAAGGGTTAAAAAGAATTTAACTCCCTTTTTCCCAAAAAAACCCCCCCCCCCCCCCCCTTTTTAAAAAAATTTTAAAAATTTTTTTCCCCCCCCGGTTTTTTTTTTTCCCAAAGGCCCCCCCAAAAAAAATTTTTTTTTTTCCCCCCCCCCAAAAACCCCCCCTTTTTTTAAAAGGCCTTTCCCCCCCCCCTTTAAGGCCCTTTTTTTTTTTCCCCCCCCCTTTCCCCCCTTTTTTGAATTTTTTTTTCCCTTTCCAAGGCCCCCAGAGGCCCTTTTTTTTTCCCCTTCCCTAAAAGGTTTTTTTTTGTTTTTGGGAAAAAAAAAAACCCCCCCCCCCCTTTTTTTTTCCCCAAACCCCAAAATTTTTTTTTTTTTTGCCCTTTTTTTAAAAATTTTTTTCCCCCCCCTTTTTTTCCCCCCCCAAATTTTTCAAAAAGATTTTCCCCAAAATTGGCCCCGGCTTTTGGGGGGGCCCCCCTTTTCCCCCCCAAAAAAGGGGGGGTTTTTTCCCGGGTTTTTTTTAAAAAAAAGAAACCCGGGAAAAGGGCCCTTTTTTCCCCCCCCCTTTAAAAGAACCCCCCCCTTTTTTTTGGCCTCCAAAACTAAGGGGAAATTTTTAACCCCCCTTTGGGGTTTTTTCCCCCTTTTTTAAAATTTTTTTTTTTTTCCCTTTTTAAAAGGGGAAAATTTTTAATTTTTTTTTTGTTAAATTTTTTTGAATTAAACCCCCTTTTTTTAAAGGGGGGTTTTTCCCCCCCTTTTCCCCCCCCCTTTTTTTTTTTTTAAAAATTGCCTTTTTAAAAAAGGCCCCGGGGCCCCCCCCCTTTTTTAAAACCCCCGGTTTTTTGGGGGGGGCCCCCCAAAATTTTCCCCGGGGGGGTTTTGGCCCGGTTTTCCCCGGGTTTGGGCCCCAATTTTTTTTAAAACCCCCCCCGGGGGGTTTTTTTTTCCCCCCCCCTTTTTGGAAAAATTTTTTTTGGTTCCCTAAAGGTTTGGGTTTTTTTTTCCCAACCGGGAAAAACCAAAAAAACCCCAAAAAAAATTTTTGGGGAAAAAAATTTTTTCCCCCGTTTTTCCTTAAAAAAACCCCTTTTTTTTTTTTTTTAAAAAGGAAAAAGGGTTTAAAAAAAAAAAATTTTTTTCTTTTAAAAATTTAAAAGGGGTTTTTTAAAAAACCCAAAAAACCCCCCAAAAAAAAAATTTTTAAAAACCCCCCCAAAAAATTTTAAAAAAAAAAACCCCCTTTAAAAAAAAACCCCCCCCCTTTTTTCCCCCCCTTTTTGGGGAAAAAAAACCCCCCCCAAAAAAGGAAAAAAAAGGGGGAAATTTTTTTTTTCCCTTAAAAAACCCCCCCCCGAAGAAAAAAAAGGGGGGAAAAAAAAATTTTTTAAAAAAAAAACAAAACCCCCCCCGTTTTTGGAAACCCCCAAAAGTGAAAAACCCCAAAAAAAAAAAAGGGCCCCCTTGGGAAATTTTTTAAAAATTTTTTTTAAAAAAAAGGGGGGGCCCAAAAAAAAAAGGGGGTTTTTTGAAAACCCCCCCAAAAGTAATTTTTTTTTAAAAAGGGGGGGGGGGAAAAAAAAGGGCCGTTTTAAAAAATTTCCCTTTAAGGAGGAAACCCCCTTTTTTTTTAAATTTTTGGGGGGGAAAAAAAAAAATTTTGGGTTTTTTAAATTTTTTGGGAAACCCGGGCCCCCCCAAAAAAGGGGGGGAAAAAAAAAAAAAGGTTTTTTCCCCCCCTTTTTTTTTCCCTTTTTAAAGGCCAAAACCCAAAATTTCCCCCCTTAAAAAAAAAGGGGGAAAAAAAAATAGATCATAAAGAGATGTAGATAGATAGATAGATAGATAGATAGATAGATAGAGTATTATGTGATAAAGATATAGATGATAAGCATGTATATATATATATGTGTGTGTGTGTGTGTGATAGATAGATAGATAGACAGATAGATAGATAGATAGATAGATAGATAGATAGATAGATAGAATATTAAGTGATGAAGATATAGATGATAAGCATGTATATATATATATGTGTGTGTGTGTGTGTGTGTGATAGATAGATAGATAGATAGATAGATAGATAGATCATAAAGAGATATAAAGAGATTGATGATAAATAGATGTAAAGAGACAGATAGATAGATAGATAGATAGATAGATAGATAGATAGATAGATAGATTAAGCGTTAAGTGATAAAGACAGGTAGATGATAAACATATATATATATATAAAGAGATCAATAGATAGATAGATAGATAGATAGATAGAAGCGTTTCCGTGTCCTTGTGGGTGCCGAATTATTTTCCACCCTACAACCACTTTCCCACAAACGAAACATCGCAAGGGTGTCGCCGCTCTATCGCCATTTCCATAGAAAGTGCTCAGACGAACTACATTCCTTAGTTCCACCCGTCCTAAACTTTACGGCCAAGACCCGCCATACCACACACCTTGTAGCGAACCTCCTTCATTCCCTTCGTATTTCATTGGTGAGATCTAAGTTACACTCGACCAGCTTCTTCCCACGAAACGCTGCTTTGTGGTACCGGCTCCCATGAGGATACTTCCCCGATCACTGCAATCTTAACCTAACGTCTAGGATTAACCGTTAACTTCCTGATATATCCCCATAAATTGTACGGATCTTTTCACCCCAAACAATGTAAAATTATCGCAAATATTAATTTGCCCCAAGAAATTATAAATTTTAAATTTAAATTTGTTCTTTTCGTAATTTCTTTTACGATTATGTCGGATTGTTTGAATGTATATACACCTTTGAAGGATGATCGCAAATTTATCTGACTGTCAATCACAGTATAAATTTCGTTAAGCCAGAAATATCAGCTCACACGCAAACAATCGAAAGTACCTAGTGGAAAACCAAAATAAAGTCTATATTAGGGACTCATCGCAGTATGACAGACTCTTATTTATGTGATCTCCTTTGGAGACGTAAGGAAAAAAATTGGGAAAAGGTAGGATTCCTCTTCTTCTCCTCCCAGCTATGGGTAAATAGCAGGACAGACCGGGTTCTATAGCTTTAGATACCAATTGGTCTACTGCAGAAAGAAATGGCACCTCAACCTACAGCGGGGAAAAAAATCTGCCTCGTCAGTCATGTATCGAAAGATACATAATCGCCTAAGCGTGTATCACGCATGGCACATAACTGTCTGACTGGTGTGAATTTTAATAATTATAAATTCTTTTTATTTTGGAGTGAATTAATATTTTGGGGTGAGTTAACAGAAAAAATCCAACTGTGCTTCTTGCTCTGTATTTCTCTTCCTCGAGTGGCTCTTGGGTCTTGTACACATTATTGAAAAAAGATAGATACTAAGTTTAGCACAACCCAAAGCCGAACTATCGTAGCCTTGTGTCATACCCAATGTGAGGTTTATAAATCGTAAATGCGTGTGTATGTACTTACAAAAAAGTATATATGTATGTATACGTTTGAGAAACTTTACGTGTGCTTGCTTTTGTGTGGCGGCATAGGGGGGATTTTTTTTTTTACCAGCTGTCAACATTACCCCCCACACCTCCCTGCAAACTTCACCCCCTTGTTCCTTCCCTCCTTACATTTCTTTTTCCTCTGGGGACAAATGAAAGCGACACTGAAGATGCCACGTCTTGATGACCCATTTAACTACCCACAGTTGCAGCAGCGGGGGTGGAGTGCTTGGAATTAAGAAAAGGTGCTGGCAGGAGAAGGTGGGTGGGGCGATGGAGGACGGTGGGAGAAGATAGAAAGGCAGGAAAGAGACCGAGGCTGGGTGGGGGCTGGCTGCCCGCCTACATCAATGGCCGTCAGACGGATTGTTTAGATGTGAAATCCAGGCAGAGTATATCTGGGTGGGTGGAGATGTCTCTAGGCATGTGATTTGGATCAGGAAACCAGGTGAGATGAGTACAGGTTGGAAAGAAAGGGGGTTGTGTATGCGGCAGTATATGAGTGTGTGGCCCAGTGGTTAGAACGTTCGATTTCTGAACATGAAGTCCGAGTTCGAATCTTACTTCTGAGACGGAACTCTTTTCTGTTTTTTTACGGACTGTCAAAACCTTTGAAAGTTAATTACAGTTTTTGAATAATAACAATAATTTCTTCACATAATAGTTCTACTAATGAAGATTAGAAGATTGACTATACTTTATGGCCGGACATTACCCTCTCAGTAAAATTTTGAATATGTAAGAATTAAAATATAACAACAGAGGCACCAGAATTTTAGAAATACCAAACAGGGACATGGTAATTCGCATACAGGGTATTTCTCGTCTCCCCACACTCGCGTGTCTCGTATAACAAAGGAGAGAGCGTGATGCATGTCCCAAAATCGGTTGGGAATCATTGATTTAGACAAAGCCAATACTTTAGTGTTACATATTTTAGACAAAGTACTTTAAACTAAACTAGATAATCAAACTCCCAAAAATAATTTAAATAAATGAAGTTAGCAATAAATGTGACAAAATTAAATAAGAAATTTAAATAATAAACAAATTAACAAACTCCGACTGAACATATAAATACAAGTAAATTCTCCACATCTTTGTCGCCATGTTTGTCACAACGTTTTTGCCTTCTTCAGGTAGTTGGAATGTCGAACTGAACGCTTTATTTCGCTCACTGTTCTAGTTCCACATGCCATGTCTAATGGATGTCAGTTATCTCCTGTTAATTCCCCTCTGAAAGTTCTCCACTGCCTTAACCAGGTATTGAACTCACACTCATTGGGTCCTGTCAATGGATCTAAACAACGTCTTTATCCACTGTGCTTCAGGACATCTGTGTGTGTGAATTTCTGGGTATTATAAACCTAATGTCTTCAGCACCATTTTTTACCAGTGCCCATAACAGGAGATAACTGACATCCATTAGACATGGCACGTGGAACTAGAACAGTCTACCCCAAATAAAATAAATGGTTCAGTTCGACATTCCAACCACCTGAAGAAGACCGGAGCGTACAACGACCGAAACGTTGTGATAAACATGGCGACAAAGATGAGGACAATAGTTCAAATAATGTAAATAGTGTTCATAATACCTCATCTCAGAAATATAGACAGATACTGAACGGCCGAAATGTTGTAATAAATATGGCGACAAAGATGAGGAGAATAGTCCGAATAATGTAAATAGTGTACATAATACCTCATCTCAGAAATATAGACAGATACTGAAGGATCGGATTAATATGGCGACAAAGATGAGGACAATAGTCCGAATAATCTAAATAGTGTACATAATACCTCATCTCAGAAATATAGACAGAAACAAATAATTAAGTAATCAATAATAAATAACAAGTAAAAAGTTACTAAACAGCGCTACAAAATACTTACAAATAACCACATTTGGATTTACATTATTTCTACTCAGTAGCCTCTAGAATAATTTAAAATATAATCATTACCACCTACCCTATAAGCATTGGGATAATACAATAGATTTGCTACCCATAATGCACCATTACCCAGCATATATAAATAGTCAAGCCAAAAACACAACATACATGGCCTAAAACAGACTGTTGTAGTTCAGTGTTAACCTCTGTGTCCACCACTTTATATATATGTGTGTGTGTGTGTGTGCGTGCGTGTGCGCATATATATAGAAAAATAGGAAAGAACACATTAGGTAAATAATCCGAAGTTCTTTAGTATTTTTGTTTTTATTTAAAAAAAAACAAAAAAACAGTGCTCAATACAATAGTAGAGCCTAAATTATAATTATTTTTTATTTTATATATATATATATATATGTGTGTGTGTGTGTGTGTGTGTGTGTGTGTGTTTGTGTGTGTGTGTGTGTGTGCGTGTGTGTGTCCAAAAAGATAAGAAATAGATGGAGTAAAAATCCACAGATTGTAGCATATACTTTTAAAAAAATGCTCAATACAAAGTAGAGCCAAATATTATAATATTTTTATTATAATAGATTACAATAAAAAAAAATTAACATCGCTACACAAAAGCTTTCATGTTTCAATAATATGATAGTCTTCTTCAGGCGATGGTAGATGACTTGCGATAAAAATAATTTATTCAGGAAATTTAAAAACAAATCGCTACTTCTTTTTGGAAGTTAAAGTGTTGGGGCATAAAGTCTTACTTTTTATTCGTTTATAAAATAAAAGTTGACCATCAATTTTCTAGCAACTTATATTTAAGACAAAATTACAAGTATACTAAAACCTACAAAATTCTTCTGGTATGTGTCAAATTGGATCCATATCTGAAGATATGGGAAATATATACAACAATTGATGATTTTTTTTTTTGCTCCTCCCCGTTCTTTTGAACAGGAGAAGAGGTTTATCCCTTGTTTCTTATTTAGGTTATTGTTTTTGGTTCCTTCTAAAGACTTTTCATTCTCTTTTACTCCCACTAACCCTTTCTGTCTTATTGGCATTATCGTCTTGTTTCGGGCGAATTGATTAAAAAAAAACTTTTACATGTTTCTTTAATGATCTGGCGTCACCAGAAAATAAAATTTATTTAACTTGTTAGCATGACAAAACATGAAATTTTCCTTGTATAATACTCACTCTGTGCAATCTATGAAGAAGCGGTTCGGCTTCGTGGAAGGAAGGAGACTATGTTGAAAAATACCTTTTCGCTGTCTAAATGGACAAAAAAAACCTCCCTTTTGCTTTATTATCTTAGAATCCATAACCTTCGCTGCTGAATTCATTCCATTCACAAAGAAACTGTGTGATTACACCTGATGGTAAACGGACCTTCTATCATGATACCATCTGAGAAGATATTGGCACTTGTGTTCATGGTAGGATGATATATATGCTAGGTTGGAAGGATATATATATATATATATATATATATATATATACGCGTGCTTGTGAATAAGCCCACATGATGTATACTGTGAGCACTGAATCTTTTGCATGATTTTTAAACTCTTCAAAAAATTACCTGTGTATAGTGCAACCTTATTTTCTTTGCGTATAAAAACTGATCCTAAAAACTTGCATTATACTTGAATACATATGTCATATATCACTTTGTATTTGGGTAGCAATCCGTCATTTATACAAGTTACATTAAAAATGACTGAAAAGCTACTGCAATTAAATTTTTTATTCATTTTTTCTTGCATCCAAACAAGTATTTTCTTGTCCTGACATAGATAGATAGATAGATAGATAGATAGATAGATAGATAGATAGATGTCTGTTTTGATTAGTCTTACTCTTATGTCCATCGTCTTTTCATGTTGAATTAAATATAGTCTAATGTTAATTATGTTTCATGAATATGTCCTGAAGATGGTCTGCTAGACCGAAACGTCCGACGTTGACATTATATTAACAGTAAAACAGCATAATTGCATATTAGGATTTTTGTTTGTTTTTTCCGTATATTTTTCTTCATAGATAGATAGAAATTTCTGAAAAATAAAAATTTACTAAATCAAAGAAATGAAATAGTTATTATCGTAGGCACTGTCAAACATTTTCCTTAAATAATAATTAATTTTGGAAAAAAAAATTAAAAAGAAGATGAACCATACATATTTATACTTGATCATTAATTAATATTTTTTTAATACAAAATTAAATTATAATATATTTATTTGTAAAAAAAAAAACTGTATAGTCTATTAGTTATTAGAAGGAGGAATGGTATTTTAAATCTGTAAGAATAAAATTTAAATATTAAAAATATGACTTACTCATATTTAAATGACCCTTTCAGAAAATCTTTGTGTATAAAAGTATTAATTAAACGGATAAATAAAAATGCCAAAATTTTTTGTCAGTGAAAACCCAGATGACACGCTGGATAACGGATGTCTATGTTTGTGAGTAGGCACACCCACCCCACCTAAACTGAACTTGACTTTGTAAGTAACATACATCTGATACATAGGGAAATTAAAACCCAACCACCCCTAATCAAAATAGATTGAATTTTCCTTAACCTTAACAACTCAAAATATTAATATTGTCAGCGCGTATAAATTAAGTAAATTTCTTAGAAAGTTATTCCTCGCATTGGCTGACATTGAAACAAGACTATGGATTTTAAGTTTAATTTTTATAATTAAATTTACAAATTTAGTTTCAGTTTTGAAACATAGAAATTTCTGTGTTGCGATGGAACCATATTTTTAAAAAGAAAATAATTATAATAGATAATGAATAACCTTAGATAGATAGATAGATAGATAGATAGATAGATAGATAGATAGGAACAGTGTGAAATAGGAACCAACTGAAGTAGTTAGATAACAGATTGAAATAGATGAACAGACTGCCAGTTTTAGATAGATAGATAGATAGATAATGGGCAGATTGTTAGATAGATAGATAGATAGATAGATAGATAGATAGATAGATAGATAGATAGATAGATAGATAGATAGGAACAGTGTGAAATAGATATACGAACCAACTGAAGTAGTTAGATAACAGATTGAAATAGATGAACAGACTGCCAGTGTGATAGATAGATAGATAGATAGATAGATAGATAGATAGATAGATAGATAATGGGCAGATTGTAATAGATAGATAGATAGATAGATAGATAGATAGATAGATAGATAGGAACAGTGTGAAATAGATATACGAACCAACTGAAGTAGTTAGATAACAGATTGAAATAGATGAACAGACTGCCAGTGTGATAGATAGATAGATAGATAGATAGATAGATAGATAGATAGATAGATAGATAGATAGATAATGGGCAGATTGTAATAGATAGATAGATAGATAGATAGATAGATAGATAGATAGATAGATAGATAGATAGATAGGAACAGTGTGAAATAGATATACGAACCAACTGAAGTAGTTAGATAACAGATTGAAATAGATGAACAGACTGCCAGATAGATAGATAGATAGATAGATGAATAGATAGATAATGGGCAGATTGTAATAGATAGATAGATAGAGATAGATAGATAGATAGATAGATAGGAACAGTGTGAAATAGATATACGAACCAACTGAAGTAGTTAGATAACAGATTGAAATAGATGAACAGACTGCCAGTGTGATAGATAGATAGATAGATAGAGATAGATAGATAGATAGATAATGGGCAGATTGTAATAGATAGATAGATAGATAGATAGATAGATAGATAGATAGATAGATAGGAACAGTGTGAAATAGATATACGAACCAACTGAAGTAGTTAGATAACAGATTGAAATAGATGAACAGACTGCCAGTGTGATAGATAGATAGATAGATAGATAGATAGATAGATAATGGGCAGATTGTAATAGATAGATAGATAGATAGATAGATAGATAGATAGATAGATAGGAACAGTGTGAAATAGATATACGAACCAACTGAAGTAGTTAGATAACAGATTGAAATAGATGAACAGACTGCCAGTGTGATAGATAGATAGATAGATAGATAGATAGATAGATAGATAGATAGATAGATAGATATAAATTAGCCAAATAGACATATCTTGATTCTAATTTTAAAAAAACAGTTTTGCATCTCAGAACAAAATCTCGAAAGCTGTTTATTGGACGTGAAAACGTAATAAAATACTGACATCTTTATTGATATTTAAAAGTCAGAAAACTGACCACCATATCTCTCTTAAAGTCTTCTTTTTTATTAGATTAGAATTCATACATTTGATTACATTGTGTTAGTCTGATATCAAAGACGCATGATAGTGTTATTTACATTATTTATATTCATACTATTATCCTCATCTTGGTTGTTGCTATCATAAGATTTTGGCCATTGTGCCCCCTGACCTTCATCAGGTGCATATTGATCCAGGTAATTATCAAAAATAATGTTCTCTTAATATTTCTGTTCAGAAGTCGGATGCTTTTTGACTCTAGTGTCATCAGCTGAGTTACGGTTTTCTTAGCCACATTCTAAGCGAATCACTGCAGTCCCAAAGATCCAATGGAAGAAGACCTATCAAATTTATTTACTAGAAGATTTGCTAGATTTTTAACTTCAAAATAGGAGGGGGCATGTATCTAATTAGAGTTTTACTAAGTATGTGCGTGAGCGTAGCGTAACTAACACTTTATCTAGACCATCGGCTATTAATATATAAGATTATTTTCGGATAATCCAACAACTGGTTCGTTAAATCTTTATAATTTTAAGAATCAGTGTCGTGCGAATTGGTAGGATGGCACCACTGGCTGCAGGCAATTCAAAACCGAACCCTTCATTCAATCTGCAGGAGTAGACTGTTATCGTTCCACTGCGCATGTCTAGGGATATCCCATTTAGTTTTTATTTTTAGTACTTCTCAGTTATTGCTTGCCTTGTTTACACTGAGTCCAAGTACACGCTGCTCAGCCCAGGGATTGAACTCACAATTACTTCGTCACCGGATTCATGAACTAATGCTTTAATCCAAATAGCTATTATAATGGCAATTGGAAATGAGTGATCCAAGTTCCAATTCCAGTCAGGTTCATTATATTCACTTACACACAGGAAAGGCATGAACCCATCTCTTCTCCCCAGACCCAGCCATTGTAGTAAATTCATCATTATTTCCAAAACTTCTTCCAAAAATATATTTTCTGCCTTTAAATAACCTGCAAAAGGTTGATAAGTCATAAAAAACAAATCAATCTAAATCTAATTTATTTTTTTCAAGATCTTTTATATGTATAAACTATGTCATCAGCAAGCCCCACCCCTCCACATTAGAACACTGGCCCCTGGAAAAAAAATAAATGCACTGTTTTTTATCAATATATTCATTTTGAATTTGGTATGGTAAATACATTTAATAGTTATCTCCCTTGCATAAAATGGGTATAATAAGCAAATGCTTACACCGCAATGTTGCAGACTGTACATCAGCATGAGATATTATTATCCTATTAATTTTATGAGTCTACTCTTCCAGGCTGGCTCAAGGCAGTTTGGAAGTGAGCGTTTGAAAATTTAGGTTGCCAATACTTTTTCTGGTAGACTGGTTGCCAACAAATGCTACAGAACCCAATCTGCCCTGCTATTTAACCCATAGCTAGAGGAAGAAGAGATGAATTCATACCTTTCCCAAGAGTATTTGCATGTAAGTGAATGTAATGAATTTGACAGGAATTCGAACTCAGCTCTCCAATTTCTCATTCTGGGCCGACATCCATTCAACACAACTCACTAAAAAATATATATAGTTGAGGATAAACGAAGACATCACCGTTTTATCATTCAATTGCAAATCACTCTGGTTTCTTCTTTTTTGCTTATATTAACCTAGCCAATTTTAAAGACGACTTTAATTTGATGTTTCTTCCCCACCCACTGTCACTACATAGATTAAAATTGCACAGGTAAATGGAGCAGAGTTAATGAAACAGAAGTAATGTCACAAGTTTACACTTTATTCCATAAGATCAATGCTAGTTCCAATTCAGACCACAGAAACTGCCGGACTTTAGCTTGCAGGTTTTTTTTCTCAGTGCACATGTTGCAATCAAATCTAAATGATTTACAATACATGCAAAATACATGTTTTACAATACATGTGAAATACATGTCTTACAATACATGCAAAATACGTGTTTTACAATACATGCACAATACATGTTTTACAATACATGTGAAATACATGTTTTACAATACATGCAAAATACATGTTTTACAGTACATGCAAAATACATGTTTTACAATACATGCAAAATACATGTTTTACAATACATGTGAAATAGATGTTTTACAATACATGCAAAATACATGTTTTACAATACATGCAAAATACATGTTTTACAATACATGCGAAATACATGTCTTACAATACATGCAAAATACGTGTTTTACAATACATGCACAATACATGTTTTACAATACATGTGAAATACATGTTTTACAATACATGCAAAATACATGTTTTACAGTACATGCGAAATACATGTTTTACAATACATGGAAAATACATGTTTTACAATGCATGGAAAATACATGTTTTACAATACATGCAAAATACATGTTTTATAATACATGTAAAATACATGTTTTACAATACAAGCAAAATACATGTTTTACAATACATGCGAAATACATGTTTTACAATACATGCGAAATACAAGTTTTACAATACACAGGAAAATGAAAATATAGAGACAAATAGGATAAACAATTGTGTATATAAAATGTCATGAGTTGCCACAATCATTTTACTGCCCTGTTAAAATCATAGCATCCCCACCACATAACGGAACACTTACTGACAATTTGAGTGATCACAGCGCTCCTAGGGGAACATTACTTACTGCCCACATTGTATTTATCTATCGACACTCAACGATAATTATTATCACTAGTTTTAACCAGTGAACATTTTTTTAGAAATTCCCCTATCACGTCGTTAAATTTTTGAGTTTAAAAACTTTAACAAAATATTGCAATAACAATCATAAATATGAATGCTGGTTGTTATTTTAAGAAGTAAGGGGGTACAAATGAAAAGATTTGAAATTTGTAACTTTTTTCCATTTCACTAAAACAGCCGATAAACACTTCTATCTCCCTTTCTTTCTTTCATTTTCTCACTGAAGTACTGTCTTTGATATGTCTTTTGTCTTCTTACGCATCAAAAGGGAATAGTCCATTATTTATATGGTATTAGCAGGAGATGTGTTGTATAAGATTAAGTATCGCTGCCGACACTGTAGTTTGAAACTAGATCGCCAGTGAGTAACACGGGTGATTCCATTATTAAGTAGATCACGTAATAATAAAGGAAGTGAATAAATACAAAGTAGCGTAATGATCACTGTTCACACTTCTTGTCTATCCACTCTTGCTATACGTTAACTCTCTCTACTCTACTACTGTACAGATTACAATTCTCTTCTGATCATTATACTATTTGGCGATTTCTACTTGAACACGTATTACGATATTGAGTCGCCCCCCACCCCCCACGAGGGTGTCATGTGGCACAAGGCCTTTTTAACGTGGGCATTCCGAGCCCGTGGGCTCTGCCAAAAATATGCCCATTGAACCCGTATAAACGGGTTCAGGGCCGGTTTTACCTCCCCGAAGGAGACTCCGCCCTTCGGCGTAGCCTCCTTCGGCTTCCTCCCGTACGTAGGAAGAGAGTTCAACCGAGCAGTCGGTTCAAAAGTGAACGACTGAACAAGTATTACTAGTGCGGATATTATTGGAAGGTGTTACTACTAGTACCAGCGTCTATGAAGTCTCGAATATTTTTGGAAGTGATAGCGACGTTTCGTTTGACATAGCAGAAGTGAAAAGCGAAGCCATCCAACAATATAAAAATATGTTAAACCTTTCTATCTTTCTTTTTTTCTTTACTGAAACCAAGTAGTGTCTCTCATATGTCTTGTCTTAATATGCAATCAAAATGGAATAGTCTATTATTTATGAGACAGGGAGTAATGATCTTGTGAATTAAGGGAGGGACAAATACAATTATTACACAATTATTATTATTATTGTTGTTGCTGTTGTTGCTATGATTATTATTTTTGTTGCTGTTTTTATTATTATTATTATTATTATTATTATTATTGCAACATTTACAGAAGTATGGGATTTAAGAAAAGAGAGAGAAAATAAACAGTGTTTAATAAGTGTTGAATTCAAAATTTTTTTAAATAAGATGGAATAATAAACACAAAAGTACGTTAACAAAATAATTGAAACAAAGAATAGGTTTAATATTTACAGTTAGTTTGGTATATTCTTGGGAAGACTGTTCTGCATAATGGGTTACTAAAATCGCAGTCAAGAGTCTCTGGATTCAATTTCTTAATCTCTACTATCTTCCCCGTCTTCCGGTACCAACCCATATTTATATGGTCAGTAGCTTATGTAAATTAGGTGTATCAGTGAAAGGTTTAATAATATTTAAATTCAAAAAATGTCTGTCTTATTCAAAAGTTTTTTTTTTAAGCATTTTCACCCCAAGTAAAGCAAGAGTGCCACTAGCACAAGTGAAAGAGAGAAAAAAGGGGTGTTTGAGGAAAGGATAAAGAGAAGGACAAGGGATGAAGATCAAGGCATTGGAAGATGTTGATTGACATTACATTTAAAATATTGAAGATTATAGTTATCAGGGAAGCAAGTAAGAGGAAGGGAGTTCCACTGTCGGGAAGTGTGATAGAAGAAGCTGTTGGAGTAGAAGAAGCAGTTACATTTAACTGTTTTGACAGTAAAAAGGTAGGACTGAGATGCCAAGCTCGTAGGATGCTTAAATTCATGTTGTTTGGGCACCAGTGAAGATATATCTAGAAATTCTATACAAGTATAAGAAATATAAAAAAAAATGTAAGTCTTTTTAGAAATGGTTGTACTGGTTATCAACATGACAATTCAAATAAAATGCAACAAGCATTAACGGAATGCAACTGAAATGTGAGTAACATGATAGGGTTTGTGCTCATCGTTAAATTTTTGGTTAGTTGACTAGTAAGTAAATAGTTTAGTATAAACGTTATGCAACTCTCCTGTCATTCTGGTCATTCACCCAAGGTGGTGGGGGGGGAAGGAGGGTTAGTAATTTGCATATTTTTAAAACTTTTTCTTTTTTTTTTTTTAATTCTTTATACTCGTATGGAATTTTTAGACGTAACTTGGTGAAAACAGACATACTATCAAAATATTGCATTAGTCGGACTATTGTCCTCATCTTTGTCACCATATTTGTCACAACGTTTCGGCCGTTGTACGCTCCGGCCTTCTTCAGGTGGTTGGAATTTCGAACTGAACCCTTTATTTCGCTCACTGGGGTAGACTGTTCTAGTTCCATGTGCCATGTTTGATGGATGTCAGTTATCTCCTGTTAATTCCCCTCTGCAAGTTCTCCACTGGCTTAACTGGGTATTGAACTCACACTCTTTGGGTCTGTCACTGGATCTAACCAACGCCTTTACCCACTGTGCCATGTGTCCTCAAGGACGTTGAGTAGATCCTTGAGAACACATGGCACAAAATTCCAACTACCTGAAGAAGGCCAGAGATAACTGACATCCATCAAACATGGCACATGGAACTAGAACAGTCTACCCCAGTGAGCGAAATAAAGGGTTCAGTTCGAAATTCCAACTACCTGAAGAAGGCCAGAGCGTACAACGGCCGAAACGTTGTGACAAATATGGCGACAAAGATGAGGAGAATAGTCCGACTAATGTAAATACTGTACATAATACCTCATCTCAGAAATATAGACAGACTATCAAAATATTTTGAAACATTGTTAAACTTTGTATCTTTTCTTAAATCACACTCTTCTCTAAGTGTTGCAAAATACTGGAAGATTTATGCCAACCATTTTGTTTATTATTTTTATTTTGTTGCTGTTATTATTATTGTTAACATTTCTGTTGTTGTTACTATTTTTTGCTGTTATTATTATTATTATTATTATTGCTGTTATATTTTTATTATACATATTATTATTATTATTATTATTATTGATGCTATATTGTTTTTATTATTATCATTACTATTAATGGTTCTGTAGTTTTTATAATCATTTATTATTTACAATTAGATTAATGTCCTCATCTTTGTTGTTATTATCACAATGTTTGGACCATTCAATTTGGCTCACCTTCATGGACTTTTGAACTGGATCCTTTATTTAATCTACAGAGGATAGTTTTTTCTCATTCCATGTCTAGGTATATCTTGTCGTGTTCCTTTTTTTAGTACTAATCACTTAAAGGTGGTCTGAGTTTAAGTCTGTGATATCCAGTCCAGGGATTGAACTCAGAATTAATCTGCCACGAAATGTTTGAAATGTTCTGATTGTAAAAACAAAAATGAGGATATTAGTCTGAAAGGAAATAATGCAAATAATGATTAACTCCTCACCCCAAAAATTCAGGCAGAAAATTCAATGAAGTACTAATTATTTCGTAAAAAAAAAACATTTAAAAAAGTCATACTTTAGATTGTACTCATCAACAGCAATTATTGTTTGATATTTCTTTTTGTATTATTTGTGTTATTTTATTTGATTTTTGTTTGTTTTTGTTATTTTTTATGCTTTGTTTTTGTTTTTCATTAAAAGTTTTTGTTATTAACTCTTTCACTGCCCAAGTGTTTAAATTTTCCCTTTATAAAGAGTTTCTTTAGAGATTTCTTAACAGGACTTGCATTCATTCCTGACCACTGACAATCCCTTTCTTCCTCATTTGCAATGCATTCCTATAGTAAAACACTGCTACAAAATAATAATTATACATATAATAGCCCTATTCTATCAGTAATGCTTGCATTCATTCCTGACCACTGACAATCCCTTTCTTCCTCATTTCCAATGCATTCCTATAGTAAAACACTGCTACAAAATAATAATTATACAATAGCCCTAATAATGCTTTGCATTCATTCCTATTCTATCATTTGTAATGCATTCCTATAGTAAAAATGCATATAATAGCCCTATTGTAATGCTTGCATTCATTCCTGACCACTGACAATCCCTTTCTTCCTCATTTCATTCCTGACCACTGACAATCCCCTTTCTTCCTCATTTGCAATGCTTTCTTCCTATAGTAAAACACTGCTACAAAATAATAATTATACATATAATAGCCCTATTCTATCAGTAATGCTTGCATTCATTCCTGACCACTGACAATCCCTTTTCTTCCTCATTTGCAATGCATTCCTATAGTAAAACACTGCTACAAAATAATAATTATACATATAATAGCCCTATTCTATCAGTAATGCTTGCATTCATTCCTGACCACTGACAATCCCTTTCTTCCTCATTTGCAATGCATTCCTATAGTAAAACACTGCTACAAAATAATAATTCTACATATAATAGCCCTATTCTATCAGTAATGATTGCATTCATTCCTGACCACTGACAATCCCTTTCTTCCCTCATTTGCAATGCATTCCTATAGTAAAACACTGCTACAAAATAATAATTATACATATAATAGCCCTATTCTATCAGTAATGCTTGCATTCATTCCTGACCACTGACAATCCCTTTCTTCCTCATTTCCAATGCATTCCTATAGTAAAACACTGCTACAAAATAATAATTATACATACAATAGCCCTATTCTATGAGTAATGCTTGCATTCATTCCTGACCACTGACAATCCCTTTCTTCTTCATTTGTAATGCATTCCTATAGTAAAACACTGCTACAAAATAATAATTATACATATAATAGCCCTATTCTATCAGTAATGCTTGCATTCATTCCTGACCACTGACAATCCCTTTCTTCCTCATTTCCAATGCATTCCTATAGTAAAACACTGCTACAAAATAATAATTATACATATAATAGCCCTATTCTATGAGTAATGCTTGCATTCATTCCTGACCACTGACAATCCCTTTCTTCCTCATTTGCAATGCATTCCTATAGTAAAACACTGCTACAAAATAATAATTATACATATAATAGCCCTATTCTATGAGTAATGCTTGCATTCATTCCTGACCACTGACAATCCCTTTCTTCCTCATTTGCAATGCATTCCTATAGTAAAACACTGCTACAAAATAATAATTATACATATAATAGCCCTATTCTATCAGTAATGCTTGCATTCATTCCTGACCACTGACAATCCCTTTCTTCCTCATTTGCAATGCATTCCTATAGTAAAACACTGCTACAAAATAATAATTATACATATAATAGCCCTATTCTATCAGTAATGCTTGCATTCATTCCTGACCACTGACAATCCCTTTCTTCCTCATTTGCAATGCATTCCTATAGTAAAACACTGCTACAAAATAATAATTATACATATAATAGCCCTATTCTATCAGTAATGCTTGCATTCATTCCTGACCACTGACAATCCTTTTCTTCCTCATTTGCAATGCATTCCTATAGTAAAACACTGCTACAAAATAATAATTATACATATAATAGCCCTATTCTATCAGTAATGCTTGCATTCATTCCTGACCACTGACAATCCCTTTCTTCCTCATTTGCAATGCATTCCTATAGTAAAACACTGCTACAAAATAATAATTATACATATAATAGCCCTATTCTATCAGTAATGCTTGCATTCATTCCTGACCACTGACAATCCCTTTCTTCCTCATTTGCAATGCATTCCTATATAAAAACAAAAAAAACACTGCTACAAAATAATAATTATACATCATTAATAGACAATCCCTTTCTATTCCTATTCTATCAGTTTTAAAAAAAAATGCTTGCATTCATTCCTGACCACTGACAATCCCTTTCTTCCTCATTTGCAATGCATTCCTATAGTAAAAAACACTGCTACAAAATAATAATTATACATATAATAGCCCTATTCTATGAGTAATGCTTGCATTCATTCCTGACCACTGACAATCCCTTTCTTCCTCATTTGCAATGCATTCCTATATTAAAACACTGCTACAAAATAATAATTATACATATAATAGCCCTATTCTATCAGTAATGCTTGCATTCATTCCTGACCACTGACAATCCCTTTCTTCCTCATTTGCAATGCATTCCTATATTAAAACACTGCTACAAAATAATAATTATATTCCATATAACTGCTACAAAATAATAATTATACATACTATTCTATCAGTAATGCTTGTATTCATTCCTGACCCTATTCTATCATATAATAATATTCTATGAGTAATTCATTCCTGACCACTGACAATCCCTTTCTTCCTCATTTGCAATGCATTCCTATAGTAAAAAACACTGCTACAAAATAATAATTATACATATAATAGCCCTATTCTATCAGTGATGCTTGCATTCATTCCTGACCACTGACAATCCCTTTCTTCCTCATTTGCAATGCATTCCTATATTAAAACACTGCTACAAAATAATAATTATACATATAATAGCCCTATTCTATCAGTAATGCTTGCATTCATTCCTGACCACTGACAATCCCTTTCTTCCTCATTTGCAATGCATTCCTATATTAAAACACTGCTACAAAATAATAATTATACATATAATAGCCCTATTCTATCAGTAATGCTTGCATTCATTCCTGACCACTGACAATCCCTTTCTTCCTCATTTGCAATGCATTCCTATATTAAAACACTGCTACAAAATAATAATTATACATATAATAGCCCTATTCTATCAGTAATGCTTGCATTCATTCCTGACCACTGACAATCCCTTTCTTCCTCATTTGCAATGCATTCCTATATTAAAACACTGCTACAAAATAATAATTATACATATAATAGCCCTATTCTATCAGTGATGCTTGCATTCATTCCTGACCACTGACAATCCCTTTCTTCCTCATTTGCAATGCATTCCTATAGTAAAACACTGCTACAAAATAATAATTATACATATAATAGCCCTATTCTATCAGTAATGCTTGCATTCATTTTCCTGACAACTGACAATCCTTTTCTTCCTCATTTGCAATGCATTCCTATAGTAAAACACTGCTACAAAATAATAATTATACATATAATAGCCCTATTCTATCAGTAATGCTTGCATTCATTCCTGACCACTGACAATCCCTTTCTTCCTCATTTGCAATGCATTCCTATATTAAAACACTGCTACAAAATAATAATTATACATATAATAGCCCTATTCTATCAGTAATGCTTGCATTCATTCCTGACCACTGACAATCCCTTTCTTCCTCATTTGCAATGCATTCCTATAGTAAAACACTGCTACAAAATAATAATTATACATATAATAGCCCTATTCTATCAGTAATGCTTGCATTCATTCCTGACCACTGACAATCCCTTTCTTCCTCATTTGCAATGCATTCCTATAGTAAAACACTGCTACAAAATAATAATTATACATATAATAGCCCTATTCTATCAGTAATGCTTGCATTCATTCCTGACCACTGACAATCCCTTTCTTCCTCATTTGCAATGCATTCCTATATTAAAACACTGCTACAAAATAATAATTATACATATAATAGCCCTATTCTATCAGTAATGCTTGCATTCATTCCTGACCACTGACAATCCCTTTCTTCCTCATTTGCAATGCATTCCTATATTAAAACACTGCTACAAAATAATAATTCTACATATAATAGCCCTATTCTATCAGTAATGCTTGCATTCATTCCTGACCACTGACAATCCCTTTCTTCCTCATTTGCAATGCATTCCTATATTAAAACACTGCTACAAAATAATAATTATACATATAATAGCCCTATTCTATCAGTAATGCTTGCATTCATTCCTGACCACTGACAATCCCTTTCTTCCTCATTTGCAATGCATTCCTATAGTAAAACACTGCTACAAAATAATAATTCTACATATAATAGCCCTATTCTATCAGTAATGCTTGCATTCATTCCTGACCACTGACAATCCCTTTCTTCCTCATTTGCAATGCATTCCTATATTAAAACACTGCTACAAAATAATAATTATACATATAATAGCCCTATTCTATCAGTAATGCTTGCATTCATTCCTGACCACTGACAATCCCTTTCTTCCTCATTTGCAATGCATTCCTATATTAAAACACTGCTACAAAATAATAATTCTACATATAATAGCCCTATTCTATCAGTAATGCTTGCATTCATTCCTGACCACTGACAATCCCTTTCTTCCTCATTTGCAATGCATTCCTATATTAAAACACTGCTACAAAATAATAATTATACATATAATAGCCCTATTCTATCAGTAATGCTTGCATTCATTCCTGACCACTGACAATCCTTTTTCTTCATTTCATTTGTAAACAATGCTATGAGGAGTAATGCTTGCATTCATTTCCTATATTAAAACACTGCTACAAAATAATAATTCTACATATAATAGCCCTATTCTATCAGTAATGCTTGCATTCATTCCTGACCACTGACAATCCCTTTCTTCCTCATTTGCAATGCATTCCTATATTAAAACACTGCTACAAAATAATAATTATACATATAATAGCCCTATTCTATCAGTAATGCTTGCATTCATTCCTGACCACTGACAATCCCTTTCTTCCTCATTTGCAATGCATTCCTATATTAAAACACTGCTACAAAATAATAATTATACATATAATAGCCCTATTCTATCAGTGATGCTTGCATTCATTCCTGACCACTGACAATCCCTTTCTTCCTCATTTGCAATGCATTCCTATATTAAAACACTGCTACAAAATAATAATTATACATATAATAGCCCTATTCTATCAGTAATGCTTGCATTCATTCCTGACCACTGACAATCCATTTCTTCCTCATTTGCAATGCATTCCTATATTAAAACACTGCTACAAAATAATAATTATACATATAATAGCCCTATTCTATCAGTAATGCTTGCATTCATTCCTGACCA
The DNA here is from genome assembly GCA_903632075.3 of Acanthosepion pharaonis. Taxonomy (NCBI): domain Eukaryota; kingdom Metazoa; phylum Mollusca; class Cephalopoda; order Sepiida; family Sepiidae; genus Acanthosepion; species Acanthosepion pharaonis. The sequence continues at coordinate 31,405 of CAHIKZ030000224.1, forward strand.
CTGACAATCCCTTTCTTCCTCATTTGCAATGCATTCCTATATTAAAACACTGCTACAAAATAATAATTATACATATAATAGCCCTATTCTATCAGTGATGCTTGCATTCATTCCTGACCACTGACAATCCCTTTCTTCCTCATTTGCAATGCATTCCTATATTAAAACACTGCTACAAAATAATAATTATACATATAATAGCCCTATTCTATCAGTAATGCTTGCATTCATTTCCTGACCACTGACAATCCCTTTCTTCCTCATTTGCAATGCATTCCTATATTAAAAAAACACTGCTACAAAATAATAATTCTACATATAATAGCCCTATTCTATCAGTAATGCTTGCATTCATTCCTGACCACTGACAATCCATTTCTTCCTCATTTGCAATGCATTCCTATATTAAAACACTGCTACAAAATAATAATTATACATATAATAGCCCTATTCTATCAGTGATGCTTGCATTCATTCCTGACCACTGACAATCCCTTTCTTCCTCATTTGCAATGCATTCCTATAGTAAACACTGCTACAAAATAATAATTATACATATAATAGCCCTATTCTATCAGTAATGCTTGCATTCATTCCTGACCACTGACAATCCCTTTCTTCTTCATTTGTAATGCATTCCTATAGTAAAACACTGCTACAAAATAATAATTATACATATAATAGCCCTATTCTATCAGTAATGCTTGCATTCATTCCTGACCACTGACAATCCCTTTCTTCTTCATTTGTAATGCATTCCTATAGTAAAACACTGCTACAAAATAATAATTATACATATAATAGCCCTATTCTATCAGTAATGCTTTGCATTCATTCCTGACCACTGACAATCCCCTTTCTTCTTCATTTGTAATGCATTCCTATAGTAAAACACTGCTACAAAAGAATAATTATACATATAATAGCCCTATTCTATCAGTAATGCTTGCATTCATTCCTGACCACTGACAATCCCTTTCTTCTTCATTTGTAATGCATTCCTATAGTAAAACACTGCTACAAAAGAATAATTCTACATATAATAGCCCTATTCTATCAGTAATAAAACTTGCATTCATTCCTGACCACTGACAATCCCTTTCTTCCTCATTTGCAATGCATTCCTATATTAAAACACTGCTACAAAATAATAATTATACATATAATAGCCCTATTCTATCAGTGATGCTTGCATTCATTCCTGACCACTGACAATCCTTTCTTCCTCATTTGCAATGCATTCCTATATTAAAACACTGCTACAAAATAATAATTATACATATAATAGCCCTATTCTATCAGTGATGCTTGCATTCATTCCTGACCACTGACAATCCCTTTCTTCCTCATTTTCAATGCATTCCTATATTAAAACACTGCTACAAAATAATAATTATACATATAATAGCCCTATTCTATCAGTGATGCTTGCATTCATTCCTGACCACTGACAATCCCTTTCTTCCTCATTTGCAATGCATTCCTATAGTAAAACACTGCTACAAAATAATAATTATAAATATAATAGCCCTATTCTATCAGTAATGCTTGCATTAATTCTTGACCACTGACAATCCCTTTCTTCCTCATTTTTGCAATGCATTCCTATAGTAAAACACTGCTACAAAAGAATAATTATACATATAATAGCCCTATTCTATCAGTAATGCTTGCATTCATTCCTGACCACTGACAATCCCTTTCTTCTTCATTTGTAATGCATTCCTATAGTAAAACACTGCTACAAAATAATAATTATACATATAATAGCCCTATTCTATCAGTAATGCTTGCATTCATTCCTGACCACTGACAATCCCTTTCTTCTTCATTTGTAATGCATTCCTATAGTAAAACACTGCTACAAAATAATAATTATACATATAATAGCCCTATTCTATCAGTAATGCTTGCATTCATTCCTGACCACTGACAATCCCTTTCTTCTTCATTTGTAATGCATTCCTATAGTAAAACACTGCTACAAAAAGAATAATTATACATATAATAGCCCTATTCTATCAGTAATGCTTGCATTCATTCCTGACCACTGACAATCCCTTTCTTCCTCATTTGCAATGCATTCCTATAGTAAAACACTGCTACAAAATAATAATTCTACATATAATAGCCCTATTCTATCAGTAATGCATTTGCATTCATTCCTGACCACTGACAATCCATTTGACAATCCTTTCTTCCTCATTTCCAATGCATTCCTATAGTAAAACACTGCTACAAAATAATAATTATACATATAATAGCCCTATTCTATCAGTAATGCTTGCATTCATTCCTGACAACTGACAATCCCTTTCTTCCTCATTTGCAATGCATTCCTATATTAAAACACTGCTACAAAATAATAATTCTACATATAATAGCCCTATTCTATCAGTAATGCTTGCATTCATTCCTGACCACTGACAATCCCTTTCTTCCTCATTTCCAATGCATTCCTATAGTAAAACACTGCTACAAAATAATAATTCTACATATAATAGCCCTATTCTATCAGTAATGCTTGCATTCATTCCTGACCACTGACAATCCCTTTCTTCCTCATTTGCAATGCATTCCTATATTAAAACACTGCTACAAAATAATAATTATACATATAATAGCCCTATTCTATCAGTAATGCTTGCATTCATTCCTGACCACTGACAATCCCTTTCTTCCTTCATTTGCAATGCATTCCTATATTAAAACACTGCTACAAAATAATAATTCTACATATAATAGCCCTATTCTATCAGTAATGCTTGCATTCATTCCTGACAACTGACAATCCTTTCTTCCTCATTTGCAATGCATTCCTATATTAAAACACTGCTACAAAATAATAATTATACATATAATAGCCCTATTCTATCAGTAATGCTTGCATTCATTCCTGACCACTGACAATCCCTTTCTTCCCCATTTGCAATGCTTTCCTATATTAAAACACTGCTACAAAATAATAATTATGAGAAACTGAGAGAGAGTTCCACAAGTGAGAAGTGCAAGAGAAGAAACTGTTAGCATAGAACTTACGGTTACATCTAGCCATTTCAACTGTAAAATGATGAAATGATGTAAGCCCAGTTGCAAACTTGACATTTGTAAATAAAAACAAACAGGATCCCCTTCTAAAATGATTTTTTAAAAAAAGTCAGTATTTTGTGATTCTGGTAAATGCTATGCCTTGATGTATGCTCATGAACAAAAATAATTCCCTGCAAAATAATTTCCTTGATTTTTTTTTTTTTTTTTGATTTTTTTATGTGGACCACTCAATTTAACTAGTCCCAAAACAACACCTTTGGCAGTGAAAGGAATTTTCCTTTTGCATTTGCATGCACATATTATTTTTGATATTGTTTTTTTTTTCTGTTTGTTTGCATTTGCCTTTTTTTTATTGTTGTCTTATATTTTCTTCAATATCACCACCCCCTTTACCAAACCCCACCCCACCCAGATATTTTTAATCATTTTCATTATTACTTTACCTTGACAAAAGAAAAATTACAATAAATAGATATTCAGTATTATTATTACAATTATTATTATTATTATTATTATTATTATTATTATTATTAAAATAAATTCAACTCACCTCTGTTTTTCTACTTATGTGTTTATATCAATCAAGACGATGAGGTGGACCATAAAATTTTAGGGATTGAGAACAACATGGATGAACTGAATGTAGTACAGACTTTTGCCGGTACTCATTGTGAGCAGTCCCCTTTGTGAACTAATATTTGTCAATTCCGTTTTTCCATGCTATTGGCATTAGGTCAGGCCAACTTTGATGTTCCTGGTTGAGTTTTTTTAATTGCCAAATTTCTACAACTTTTTAGTAGCACCACCCACATTCTCACATACATACATGCATGCACATGCCGTCAAATATATATAATGGACCCAGAAATCAATACAATATGGTGTCTGTTAGTTTCATGCCTTGCCTCAAATAATCATCAGACACAGTTTGATTATTGCTTGATAAAGATATATTTAGGTACCAAGTACTCATCCAAACAAGTTTGATTAAAAAGAACCAACAATGTCTGTCTGTTTAATTTTTTATTATTTTTTTCAATTTTCAAATAAGGTGTGTGTATTGAGATCAAAATTGTATATATATATATATATATATATATATATATATATATATATAATTATTTATTTAAAAATATGATGCCAACGTTACATAAGAGTTCTCATGTTTCAAAACAAAAGCTGAATGCTTCAATATAGTTATTTGAATTACATTGAATTAAAGTACCAAACTCTGTTCCATCTTCAAGTGAAACTTTTTTTTTTTTTGAATAACTTATTCCTGAAATTTATATATATATATATATATATATATATATATATATATATATATATATATATGAGGTACATTTAGGCATCAATTACTTATCCAAACAAGCATAATTAAAAAAGAACGAACAACGAACAATGTCTGTCTGTTTAATTTTTATTCTTTTTCGAATTTTCAAAGGTGTATGTATTGGGATTAAAATTGTATATATATATATATATATATATATATATATATATATATATATATATATATATATATGTATATATGTATGTATGTATGTATGTATGTATAAGGTATATTTAGGCACTGAGTACTCATCCAAACAAGTTTGATTAAAAGAACCAACAATGTCTGTCTGCTTAATTTTTAATATATTTTTCCAGTTTTTTCAGATAAGGTATTGAGTATTGCATTTGAAGTTGCAGATAAACTGTCCAAAGTTACTATTTTGTTATTTTTGTTCAAGTACTTTCAACTATTGCAGTCATTATCAAGAACCACTCTTAACAGGAAAACAAATGAAGCCTTTCTTGAGTAAAAAGCAATATTCAGTCATTGTTCAGAGCCGGGTTTCATAATTACTCATTCATCTTATCCAAAGTTCTGATGAGTGAGAAATTTATGAATATATGTATATATATATATATATATATATATATATATATATATATATATATATAAAAGGAAGATGTTATAGTAGTTCCAACGAGAGAAAAATGTGTATATTAAAAAGAAGAGAGATACTGCAAACGTTTTTGGTTGTAATGTGGATTTTTTAAATAGTTTTTTTTTTTATTTACCATCATCAGGCAAAGGGTGGAGATTTCCATATATTATTAAAAATAATTAATTTTTTTCTGCTAACACAAAAAAAAATGAGAATGTCTCATATCAAGAATATTTAACATTGAAAAGCATAAAGGAGAAAAAAAAGTTAATTATTTAAAAAATCCACAATTACAACCAAAAACATTTGCAGTATCTCTCTTCTTTTTAATATACACATTTTTCTCTCTTTGGAACTACTATAACATCTTCCTTTTATATATATATATATATATATATATATATATTCATAAATTTCTCACTCATCAGAACTTTGGAGTGAGTCATTACGAAACCCGGTTCTGAACAATGACTGAATATTGCTTTACTCAAGAAAGGCTTTTCTTTTCCTCATATTTATTGCATCTTCTCAAGTTCAAGAAATTTGGTGCTATTTTTTCAAGGTTTCAGAGACTTCAACCTTTCTCAAAGTATCAAAGACATCTTTAAGTTTTTAACATTTATTTATGTCCTAAATTTGCAAACCATTCTTTTAGAGAATATTTCTGGGTTTGTTCAAGTACTTTCAACTATTACAGTCATTATCAAGAACCACTCTTAACAGGAAAACAAATGAAGCCTTTCTTGAGTAAAGCAATATTCAGACATTGTTCAGAGCCGGGTTTCATAATTACTCATTCATCTTATGCAAAATTCTGCTGAGTGAGCAATTTTTGAATATATATATATATATATATATATATATGTATATTTTAAAGAAAAACAGACCACTTTAAGGCTCCATTGTAATAGTTTATTTCACCAGAGATCTTTTAAAGTACCCTGGATTATCAAACATCACTTCCAAAAGATGAAACGAAAAATGAAATAAAAATTCACGTTTTTGACGGGTAGTATTAAGTTTATGTAATTTAACAGTGAGGGTAGCGAGGAGTGGTGTGAGAGACATGGTCGAGTTTAGAGAGGGTTTATTTTAATATTTCTTTCTATCATATTCAGTATTGAGGAAGGAGGGACTAGACATTGACCTATTTAATTGGTTAACTTAACGGAAATGATATGTTAAAAGGAAAGGAGAGAAGAGAAAAAGAAAAAAAAAAAAAAAAAAAAGTAAAAAGAAAGAAGATGTTTTTAGGGTTTATGGAGGAAGAAGAGGGGTGGTATAGTTTTAGCAATTTAGGTAAGAAAACAGCTTTTAATGTTTAATAGTAATTTAAATGTTTAAAAAATCCACAAAGAAATTAATTAGATGCTTGCTAGCAATTTAAATATTTAACTCTTTTACAAATAATTTAGGCATTTAATATGAGTTAAATACTATATTTATAAACATATTAATAAAAAACACATTAAAAAAATATTTAAAATATAAAAGTTTACTGATAGTAATCTTTTAATATTGTAAATGACTGTTAAAGTAACATCTTTATCAGTTTCAGTCTAATTCATGAATATAATTTGTAACTATTTTTAGATGGGTAATTTTTCTTACTTAAAGTTTAGGTTTCAAATTAAGACTGAGTAAAATTTGAAGGTAATATTAAAAAAAATTTTGTTTTTCCATATATATATATATACCACATATACACTTATGTATAGGCACACACATATATATTGATATACACAGGTACCTATGCATATTCATATATAAATACTTACACATACATTTACAAATATTTACACATATTTATATCTATTTAGAGTTTTCCTTAAATTTCACAGTTAATGTTTAACGTTAGGTGATGACTTAAGTGTTTAGATATCAAAAAAAAATTTCTAATTTTAATACTTTTACTATCAAGACTGATAGTTAAAAGTAATATATATATAATATCCTAATTATGAAACCTGTTTCTGAACAAAGACTGAATATTGCTTTACTCAAGAAAGGCTTCATTTGTTTTCTTCATATTTGTTGTGTCTTCTCAAGTTCAAGAAATTTGGTGCTATTTTTTCAAATTTTCAGAGATATCAACCATTCTCAAAGTGTCAAAGACATCGCTAAGGTTTAAATTTTCATTTATGTCCTAAATTTGCAAACCATTCTGCTTCTTTTAGAGAATATTTCTGGGTTTATTCAAGTACTTTCAACTATTACAGTCATTATCAAGAATCACTCTTGACAGGAAAACAAATGAAGCCTTTCTTAAATAAAGCAATATTCAGGCATTGTTCAGATACAGGTTTCATCTTATCCAAAGTTCTGATGAGTGAGAAATTTATATATATATATATATATATATATATATATATATATAAAAGGAAGATGTTATAGTAGTTCCAATGAGAGAAAAGTGTGTACATTAAAAAGAAGAGAGATACTGCAACTATTTTTGGTTGCAATGTAGATTTTTTAAATAATTAATTTTTTTTTCTCCTTTATGTTTTTCAATGTTAAATATTCTTGATATTCTGTGTTAGCAGAAAAAAAATTAATTATTTTTAATAATATGTGGAAATCTCCGCCCTTTGCCTGATGATGGTCGTGAGACCAGAAACTTGTGTAGTAAAATTATGGAAAATAAAGCATAATATTTAAAAAAAATCCACATTACTCCCAAAAACGTTTGCAGTATCTCTCTTCTTTTTAATATACACACTTTTCTCTTGTTGGAACTACTATAACATCTTCCGTTTATATATATATATATATATATATATATATATATATATATATATATATATATATATATATATATATATTCATAAATTTCTCACTCATTAGAACTTTGCATAAGATGAGTAATTATGAAACCCAGCTCTGAACAATAACTGAATATTGCTTTACTCAAGAAAGGCTTCATTTGTTTTCTTCATATTTATTGTGTCTTCTCAAGTTTAAGAAATTTGGTGCTATTTTTTCCAGGTTTCAGAGATATTACCCAACCATTCCCAAAGCGTCAAAGACATCTCTAAGGTTTATATTTTCATTTATGTCCTAAATTTGCAAACCATTCCGCTTCTTTCAGGGAACATTTATGGATTGTTTTGTTTTGTTCTTTTCATTTTAAACAAACAAAATTCCATATTTCTTTTTTATTTCCATTTTTAAGGAATCCTTCAAATTTTCAAACCCATTTTTGCCTTCAAATCCTTACCTTTTTCTGAATCTTATTTAAAATATTGGTCAATCTTTGGATTAATCCATATTGCAGAAGTAGTTTTCTAAACTTATTTCTTATATTAACATCACATTCTTAAACTGATATTAAATAAGAGAAATTCCTAAATTTAATTAACTAAGAATTGTAGATTTTTACATTGAATTTTTATACCCTATCAGAAGAATATTCACAATCTTGTTATTTTTACTTTTGAGACTAGTTCACAGTAGTGATTTACCATTATCATCTTGACAAAAGTACTGCATCTATAATAACATCTGAAGATGGTCACATGGTACTTAGTCGAAACATTGTGTCTGTAGCATCAATAAAATGAAAGACTAGAAAAATCATTTGAATAAATTGAATAAATCAAATTATATTGACATATCCACATCTCTAACATGAAAAATAATAATAGACACATGAAGATGGCCAGAGAGTAATTAGTCAAAATGTTTCGTCTGTAATAACATCTATAATAATCAAGATGAAAATGATGGTTTCAAAAAATCCTATAAGTCAAATATATTGACAGTGACTCCTCTTGTAAAATAAAAAAACAATAATAAACACCTGATGATGGCCTGGAGAAAATTGGTCGAAATGTTTTGTCTGTAATAACATTGAAAACAATCAAAGATGAGAACAAAAGTTCAAAAAATTGAATCCGTCAAAGTAGATTGACAATTCCCTATCTCAAAAATCAAAAAAAATAATGAACACCTGAAGATAGCCTGGGGGGAATTGATTGAAGCATCGTGTCTGTAATAATGTCTACAATAGTCAAAATAAGAACAGTTGCTCTAATAAAATGAATCAAAGTAGATTGATAATTTCTCATCTCAAAAAATCAAAAACAATACTGAACACCTGATGATGGCCAGTATATAATTGGTCGAAACACTGTGTTTGTAATAATATCAACAATAAGCAAGATGGGAATTACAGTTCAAATAAATTGAATCAGTCAAAGTGGATTCACAATTCCTCATCTCAAAAAGCAAAAACAACAATGGACACTTGAAGATGGTCATTGGATAATTGGCCGAAACGTATCTATAATAGTGTATATAACAAAAGTCCTAATAAATCAAATTAGTCAATATAGATTGTCAATTACTTGTCTCAAAAACTCAAAACAGTAATGGACACCTGAAGATGGCCAGTAGGTAATTGGCCGAAACATTGTGCCTGTAATAATGTCTAAAACAACAATTCAAATAAATAAAATCAGTCAAAATGGATTAACTATTCCTCATTTCAAAAAGCAAAAACAACAATAGACACCTGAAGATGGCCAGTGGATAATTGGCCGAAACGTATCTATAATAGTGTATATAACAACAGTTCTAATAAATCAAATTAGTCAATATAGATTGTCAATTACTCGTCTCAAAAAGCCAAAACAGTAATGGACACCTGAAGATGGCCAGTAGGTAATTGGCTGAAATGTTGAGTCTGTAATAATGTCTGCTATAGTCAAGTGAATCAAAGTAGATTAACAAATCCTAAGTTCAGTTACTAGATTTAAAAACAGGGTTGCCAAAAATTGATGGGAATATTAATTAAAAAATGCTTTTCTGCAAACAGAAGTTAATCCAAAGTGTCACCCAACTTCACCTATTTTGTCTTCCCTTATTTTTATTTTCCTTAACCATGATCCCCTTTTTTTATTTTTACTTTTAAAATTATTTCATCCACTTCTGAACTTTATTTTTACTTTTTTTTTTTTGAATTCTGCATTCTTAAATTAAATATTCAATCATTTAAATAACTTATTATCAATAACATTCGAGTTTTTCATTTGAAGAAAATTTTTGGCATTTTTATTCTCAACACCTTGCATGTCAAGGTTGACAAAAGTCTATTTGCTAGTATCTCTATTCATGGTTTTAGTTTTTGGTGCCAGATCATAACAGTAATTCGATACCGTAGAATAAAAACGCTTAAACCATTCTCCCAAATGTGGCTAGGCTTGTATACTTGATAATAATATAAATTTCATATATTATTTTAAATTTAAAAAACGGTTACAAAATTTTAAAGCTCTTAACAACAAACTCAGAAACACTCATCTAAGTAGTGTTGATATCACTAATCTTGATATCAATCATGTTATTGGGATTTTGATTGTGTTTAAAAACTAATTGATATAATCACCTCAGAAAAGAATGTTATCTTTTAAATGTAGAACACAAACCTAAGGCTCTTTAATCAAGATTCTGAGATTTTGAATATATTAAGCATATTAGTGCTACCCAGAAAGGAATCTTGCACTTAAAAACAATAAGCATTCATCATTAAAATTAATAAGAAGCTCTCATCATTAAAATTAATAAGTAAAAATCATTAAAGTCAATCAGGGTTTTGCATCATTAAAATCAATAAGAAGCTCTCATAATTAAAATTAATAAGAAGCTCACATCATTAAAATCAATCAGGGTCTCTCGTAATTAAAATTAATAAGAAGCTGGCATCATTAAAATCAATCAGAAGCCCTTATCATCAAAATCAGTCAAAAACCCTCACCATTAAAATTAAAAGATTACATCATTTAAATCAATCAGCATCTATCATCATTAAAGTCAATAATAAGCCATCATCATTAAAATCAATCAGAAGCATCATCATTAAAATTAATAAGTCTTCACCATTAAAATCAATCAAGATCTCTCATCATTAAAATCAGTCAGAAGACCTCATCATTAAAATCAATAAGAAGCTTGCATCATTACAATCAATCAGGATCTTTCATCATTAAAATTAATAATAAGTCCTCACTCTTAAAATCAATGAAGATCTCTTATTAAAATCAATAAGTAGCTCTCATCATTAAATTTAATAAGATGCTTGCATCATTAAAATCAGTAAGAAACCCTCATCATTAAAATCAATAACACAAAGTTGAAGCTCTTTAGATTCTAGAATTTGGAAAATATTTAACAACTTAGTGATACATTCGCCCCCAATTCACAAGCATTATATTGGGGACCAACAAAAAATGAATCTAAAGAAAAAAGACTAACATCAATAATAACAGTCTTTGTCAGTGAGTTTTAGAGTCACACGGTCTTAGGGGATTGTTTGTACAGGACCATCATTCTGGCTGTCATTTGACATGATTTTGCTTTATTTTTCCCATATTCAGTCATATTCAACAAGTTAAAAAGTGACAGATTTATCAAAATAAACTTCTGTCTGATGATGACCAAACTCAGATAGATAGATAGATAGATAGATAGATAGATAGATAACCAAACTTAGATAGACAGATAGATAAAGACAAAACTGAGATAGATAGATAGATAGATAGATAATGATTACACATAGATAGATAGATAGATAGATAGATAGATGATAGATAGATAGATAGATAATGACAAAACTAAGATAGATAGATAGATAGATAGATAACCAAACTTAGATAGATAATGACTACATAGATAGATAGATAGATAGATAGATAGATAGATAGATAGATAGATAATGACAAAACTAAGATAGATAGATAGATAGATAGATAGATAACCAAACTTAGATAGATAATGACTACACATAGATAGATAGATAGATAGATAGATAGATAGATAGATGATAGATAATGACAAAACTAAGATAGATAGATAGATAGATAGATAGATAGATGAATGATAACCAAACTTAGATAGATAATGACTACACATAGATAGATAGATAGATAGATGAATAGATAATGACAAAACTAAGATAGATAGATAGATAGATAGATAGATAGATAGATAGATAGATAACCAAACTTAGATAGATAATGACTACACATAGATAGATAGATAGATAGATAGATAGATAGATAGATAGATAGATAACCAAACTTAGATAGATAATGACTACACATAGATAGATAGATAGATAGATAGATAGATAGATAGATAGATAACCAAACTTAGATAGATAATGACTACACATAGATAGATAGATAGATAGATAGATAGATAGATAATGACAAAACTAAGATAGATAGATAGATAGATAGATAGATAGATAGATAGATAGATAGATAGATAGATAACCAAACTTAGATAGATAATGACTACACATAGATAGATAGATAGATAGATAGATAGATAATGACAAAACTAAGATAGATAGATAGATAGATAGATAGATAGATAGATAGATAGATAGATAATGACTACACATAGGTAGATAGATAGATAGATAGATAGATAGATAGATAGATAGATAGATAGATAGATAATGACTACACATAGATAGATAGATAGATAGATAGATAGATAGATAGATAGATAATGACTACAGATAATGATACACATAGATAGATAGATAGATAGATAGATAGATAGATAGATAGATGTAAAGAGATTTAAAGCTACAGAATTATACAGATACAGGGATAGATAGGTCAATATTCATTTTTGCGTCTGGGAATTTGTCCTCTAAATCCCACAGCTGCTTTACATGTCAGCACATTGGCCAAGCATTTAATACACTTTGACCTTGTGCAGAGGCTGATGATAAACAATTTCCTATGGCAGTTAACTTTTAGGACAAGTATGTACTTGTAAAATCTATGACTCCCAAGTATATACATATATATAATAGACTAGTATATTTACCAAAAAAAAAAAAAACCAATAAACCAAAAAGCAAGAAAAAAGAAAGATATTAACAGACAGTTCTAATTTTTACCCCTAAGTTTTCAGCTAAATATGTCATCAAAATCACTAGATCTAAAATGCTTCAGCAATTATTACGTACATCAAACTCTGTCCTGAATTCTGTTGTATAGAAATGAGAAATTACAAACATATTCTCTGTCTTTTGACATTACATTTACGTGAACTATTTTTTACTGTTAAAGAAGAATGCTATAAAATTAAAAATGTTACACGTTTGTGTGTATTTTAGGCAGGTATGAGTTCACATATAATAAACAAAGAAGAAACAAAAACTCGGGTTTCTACTATGGAACATTTATTTTTTTAGGGTCACTGTAGTGAAACAAAGTTATCAATGTCTCTTGGACGTATCTGTTTTCTTTTGGGTCTAAAAGTTAGTATAAGCAAGTATAAAAATTGTATTAATGAATGAGATCAAGTCAGATTTGCAACAACTAAAGAAAATTTTGAAATTACTTTATTGTTGGAAGGTTTAAACATATTTATGTCATGTCCATTTGTTTTTTTTTCTCCAGAAGTTAGGGTAAGTAAGGATAAGCACCATTATAATAACCAAGCGCAAGTTAGCCTTGCACTGAGTTAGAACAACCAAAGAAAAAGCTTAGGAAACTAACAAGCCCCAGCAGGACTGTCCATTTTCCACATTCTCCTACATTTTGGAGCAAGGAGAACGAGCGTGAGATTAGGAAAAATATGGAAAAGACAAACTACAAAGAGCTACAAAGGACAAGAAATTGTGGAGAGCCATGATCATCCACGTCCTGAAGGGACACGGCATATAGAAGTAGGACGAGCTTCTGTAAATGATTGACAGAACAAGGGTTAGGAGAAATATTGAAAAAGCAAATTTTAATGAGCTATGAAGAACAGGAAATTGTGGAGAGCCATGATCATCCACATCCTGAAGGGAAAAGGTACATACAAGAAGGACAGGCTTTTGTAAATGGTTGTCAGAACTGAGGTTAGATGAAATATTGAAAAAACAAACATTAATAAGAGCTATAAAGGATAAGAAATTGTGGAGAGCCATGACCACTTACACCTTAATGGATATGGCACATTGAAAAAGGACAGGCTTTGTAAATGGTTGTCAGAACTGAGGTTAGGAGTTACATTTAAAAAACAAACTTTAAAAAGAGCTACACAGAATAGGAAAATGTGGAGAGCCATGACCATCTACACCTGAAGGGACATGGTACATTGAAGAAGGACAGGCTTTTGTAAATGGTTGTCAGAACTGGGGTTAGGAGATATATTTAAAAACAAACTTTAAAAAAAGAGCTACAAAGGATAGGAAAATGTGGAGAGCCATGACCATCTACACCTGAATGGACATGGCACATTGAAGAAGGACAGGCTTTTTGTAAATGGTTGTCAGAACTGAGGTTAGGAGATATATTTAAAAACAAACTTAAAAAAGAGCTACACAGAATAGGAAAATGTGGAGAGCCATGACCATCTACACCTGAATGGACATGGCACATTGAAGAAGGACAGGCTTTTTGTAAATGGTTGTCAGAACTGAGGTTAGGAGTTACATTTAAAAACAAACTTTAAAAAGAGCTACACAGAATAGGAAAATGTGGAGAGCCATGACCATCTACACCTGAAGGGACATGGCACATTGAAGAAGGACAGGCTTTTGTAAATGGTTGTCAGAACTGGGGTTAGGAGATATATTTAAAAAACAAACTTTAAAAAGAGCTACAAAGGATAGGAAAATGTGGAGAGCCATGACCATCTACACCTGAATGGACATGGCACATTGAAGAAGGACAGGCTTTTGTAAATGGTTGTCAGAACTGAGGTTAGGAGATATATTTAAAAAACAAACTTTAAAAAGAGCTACACAGAATAGGAAAATGTGGAGAGCCATGACCATCTACACCTGAAGGGACATGGCACATTGAAGAAGGACAGGCTTTTGTAAATGGTTGTCAGAACTGAGGTTAGGAGATATATTTAAAAAACAAACTTTAAAAAGAGCTACGCAGGATAGGAAAATGTGGAGAGCCATGATTGGCCACAACCTAAAGGGACACTGCACACAAAAGAAGTTCTTGAAGTACACTGATGAGTCAAAATATGTTGAGCCACCTTGTGCTTGCAAAACATGCCTTACACGCATAGATTCTACAAGAGTTGTAAAGCAGGGTCTTTAACTTCTATGTGTTGTAGTGGCTCTCTGCTGAGACTACAAAATGACCAGTGGCCTGAGTGAATACACTTGGATTCCCCAAATTAAAACAAACTGACCTTGTGTCACATCCACACTCAGAGGAGGGTCAAAGGTAAATACCTAGGCACCAATGCAAATGAGAGGCAATTATTATTATTATTATTATTATTATTATTATTATAAAAGCAACATCAAGGAAAAGTTCTGTTGTCCTTAAAACTTTCTGAACAATGACTTATTTTGATGGCTTTTAGGTAAAGAATGACCAAAACATACAGAGAAAAATATAAAAGAAATTTTCTCAGATACTGAAAGTTTTATCTGTCCATATTTCTGAGATGAGGTATCGCAACTATTTACATTGTTTGGACTGTTGTACTCATCTTTATTGCCATATTCATGACATTTCGGCCATTGTATGCTCCGGCCTTATTCAGGATCTATCTATATTTCTGATATTAGATATTGTAACTATTTACATTTTTCAGACTGTTGCACTCATCTTTATTGCCATATTCACAATGTTTCAGCTGTTGTATGCTCTGGCCTTCTTCAGGATCTATCCATATTTCTGAGATGAGGTATCGTAACTATTTACATAGTTTAGACTGTTGTACTCATCTTTATTACCATATTCATGACATTTCGGCCGTTGTATGCTCCAGCCTTCTTCAGGATCCATCTATATTTCTGATATTAGGTATTGTAACTATTTACATTATTTGGACTGTTGCACTCATCTTTATTGCCATATTCACAATGTTTCAGCCGTTGTATGCTGTGGCCTTCTTCAGGATCTATCCATATTTCTGAGATGAGGTATCGTAACTATTTACATTATTCAGACTGTTTCACTCATCTTTATTGCCATATTCACAAAATTTCGGCCATTGGTCTCCTCAGGATTTGTCTATATTTCTGAGATGAGGTATTGTAACTATTTACTTTGTCCGGACTATTGTATTCATCTTTATTGCCATATTCATAATGTTTCGGCTGTTGTATAGTCTAGCCTTCTTCAGAACCTGTCTATATTTCTGAAATGAGGTATTGTAACTGTTTACATTGTTCGGACTGTTGTCCTCATTTTTATTGCTATACTCACGACTCCCCCCAAAATTCACTCACTGATGTCCCCTAGGACACATGCCCCAATGAATAAAAGCGTTGGTTGAAGTAATTCAAAAAGGGCTGTGCATTCAATACTTGGCCACAGCAGAGATAAAAAAAAAAAAAAATTGAGAGTTGAGTTACTAGAGGGAAATAACTATAACTGAGATATCCAGAAGAGGCATGGCATGTGGAATTAGAACAGTCTACCCACATGGATTAAATAAAGTGTTCGGTTTGAAAATGTAACATATATCACCTGGAGAAGGACTGAGCATACAACAGATAGCGAGGGTCACAAAGCAATGCCCGGGATTGAGAGTCATTCCTGTCAATAACCTCTTGTGACTTAGTGTCTTTATTGCCTTGATTGGATTGAAAGGATTAAAAGTTAATACTAATATTTACATAAGAAATAGAAAATAACTGTCAAATATTTGCAAGACCAATTATTGTTGTTGACTTTGTCTATTATTATTACAATCAATTTTCAGTTCAGAAGTGGCCATAAAATTGAAACGTAGCTTGAACATTCGGATAATAAAAGTTGTAAAAATATACCTCAATAAATGAGACAGCAACATTTTAAGGGCCCTTCATTCTGTATCCACAAAACTGGAGAACACCTACAAGAAAAATTGGAGACGTTTCATGTCAATTATAATCAAGAAAAAAGTGTGAAGAAGGTTAGTTGCGTGAAGAGATAAGTACCATTGACTTAAGTTTCATGACAACAAGTGTTAGAATGACGGTAATAATGACCAAGAATTATATGAAGAGCACATGTTTGGAGACAGGAAAATTGATTTAGAACTCTCTTTAAGTGACACTTAACCCTCTGTTAGTTCCATGGAGCATTGTGCAGTATTACTGCCGTGAGGTGTTCAAACACCTCTTTCAAATATTCTAAATATATCATTTAGTTCTTAATCTTACTTATTATAAAACGCAGATTGTGTGTGTGTGTGTGTGTGTGTGTGTGTGTGTGTGTGTGTGTACGTTTATATATTGGATGGATTTCCTACATTTTTCAACCGATTTCAACAAAACTTCACAGGACTGTGTAAAATTACCTTATGGTGGTTCTGACAGCACCAAAATTGGAAAAAATACAATTGTTTTTGCACGAAATCAATTTTAAAACACGATTCTGTTGGCAGAATGAAAGGGGGACAACTCATATCGAGTTATACTTATTATAAAACTCAGGTCGTTTGTGTGTGTGTGTGTGTGTGTGTATGTTCATTTATATAGGAGATCGGATTTCCTACATTTTTCAATCAATTTCAACAAAACTTCACTTATTTTTTTGGAAAGTAGTGTTTCTTATTGCCTTGCACACTTTTTTCTTTATTTTTACATTCAAAATGCTTTAAAAATCCCATTTACAAGACAATTGTTTATAATAAAATTCTATTCATTTGGTAGACTCATAATGATTGAATACAATGTTTTTGAGTTTGGGTTTGACCAATTTGTAAAAAAACAAAAAAAAAAAAAAAAAAATCACTAATTAAGACATGTCCGTCAACCTTAAACAATAATCTTTGTCAATTTTATTTTTCAGTCTTTATGATGGTCGATACTTGATCTATCTCTTACTGTTACATCCCAGGCAACGCCGGGCTCTACTGCTAGTTCTTGATATATACTTTCTTTCTGGTTTTATAGAATGAATAAAAATGAAAAATTCATTTAGAACTTTCAACTTTTAGCACTCTGCATTACTAATATTATTTCCCTTCCATTGCATTCCTTTTCATGGACTGTCAATTACAGTATCTTTATTATTAATTTCACTCAAAGTTGTTATATAATCTTCACCTCTGACTCCTGGGTCTTGTATTCGATGAACATTAGGGAAAAAAGAAAACAAACCCACACGCACATAGAAAAAGACAACTGGATGACAGTAAGTTATATAAATACCTAACTTATGAGGGAAAACAGAGTCCCTCATTTCGTCACAAGAAGATTGAATGTTTCAAGAAAGACCTGAAACCACATACCCTTAATTCAGAGTCCAGAAGTGAATAAGCAATTATTTCACATATGGAAAAATTTAGAAGTTACAAACATAACAATACATATATGACAAGTCGTAAAATGAATTAGCACTCTGTATTATTAATATTACTTCCTTGTTCACTGAATTCTGTTTCAAGGCCTCCCAATTGCAGTATCCTTATTGCTAATTTCATTCAAAGTTGTTTTCTATTGCCATAGCAGGATATGACAACACAACTATGAAATTCAAACACGCTATTGTTCAGTGATCAGAGTCACCTTCAGTGACAGGATTAGCTTTTTGTACAGCAAATGAAGATAGCTTCTATCATTTTGAGAAGTCAGGATCATTCCAAGAGTTGTTCAGACTATTGATCTCATTCTTTTTGTTTAACCTTTAGCATTCTGCATTATTAATATTACTTCCTTGTTCACTGAATTCTTTTTCAAGGCCCCTCAATTGTTAATTGTTAATTTCACTCAAAGTTGTTTTCTGTTGCCATAGCAGGATATGACAACACAACTATGAAATTCAAACAAAACGTTGTTCATTGATCAGAATCACCTTCAGTGGCAGGATAAACTTTTTGTACAGAAAATGAAGTCACATACAGAGTGATAAAGGTTAAGTAACCCAACATTAGTACTGTGGGACAGGTACCTCGGCTTGATGTAATGGTTAGCAAGCTTGTCTCATTAGATCAGTTACGACAAAAGTGAGTTTGATCCTCACTAGGTGCACCATACTTTCAGCCTTGGGCTAAACTACATTTAGAAAATAACCATTAGTACTGTGGGTCATTTCACAACATTACTGCCTTGCGGTTTTCCAAAACCTTTTTCAAATATTCTAAATCTTTCATTTAGTTCTTAATTTTCTTGTCATATACTGTCTTTCTTTCTGAAACACTGGTTTCTGTATGACCATCAAAGCTAACCAATGTCAAACCTGGTCAGTATCTAGATGGGTGACCACTTAGGAATATATGGTGCTGGATTGGCTGGTGGTGTAATGTGGCTTGGAATTGTTAATTGGAGAGCTGAGGTCCATTTCCAGTTGTGTTTGTTATATTCACTTACGCACAAATACCCTTGGGAAAGGTATGAATCCATCCCTTTTCCCCTCCAGTTATGGGTTAATTAGTATTTTGAGGGAGAATATTTCCCTACAAATTTAGACTCAGCCATCAGACGAAAGACATAAAAATATGCCTACATCAAGAGGAGTAGCAATAGCAGCAGTAGCTTTTTGCTGAAAACAGTCATTCACGGCTTTACATTCTCTTCCTTAGTTTCTATTCTACATTATATTTCCCTGTGCCAAAAGGTAATAAACTTGTTATTAAACCAATTCCGGTTTTCTACCATTGTTTTTGATAACTCAGTTACAACAATTAGTAAGACATTTCTGTAAATATTTTAATGCATTTGTTCTGATGAGCTTTTCTCTTTTGTACATTGACTTTAAGCACTGTACTAGATTGGCAGTTAGGTCTCATCATTTTAGAGTTGAAATTGCTACATGCAACTGTAAGTTCTATGCTGACAGTTTCTTCTCTCATACTTCTCACTTGTGGAACTCTCTTCTGGCTTCTTACTTTCCTGTCAACTATGATCTTCAAAAATTTAAATGCAATGTCAATTGTCATCTTTGCTGTAAGCTTTGATGTGTGGGTGATATAATAGATGACAGCTTGGAATTGTTAATTGGAGAGCCAAGTTCCAATTCCAATTGGGTTCATTATATCCATTTACATGTAAATACCCTTGGGAAAGGTAATAATACACCTCTTCTCCCCCAGCTATGGGTGAATTAGCAAAACTTGTTTTACTAAATCACTAATATCTCACAAAAAAAAAATTCTTATAATCTAAAAATATTTTCTGGCTTTAAATAACCTGCAAAGGGTTGATAAGTCATAAAAACAAATCAATCAATTAATCAAATACTGACACGTCTTTTAGATTTATTTACGTTCTCTAGAATATAAAAGTATAAAAACCAACGTGGCCACAATGTGAGGGGTCAGTTTATATATTGATTGTAATATAGAATTGATCACCCACTTTATATACACATTAAAATTTCTTGTTTGTTTATCAAATTCGGATTAGATATGAATCATTTCTTGTATGTGCTATACATCATCAAATATATATATATATATATATATATATACCAGCTTAAAAGCCATTCTATTTGGTAGCATTTATGCTAGCTCATGCAAGGGTTCTTCATTGAGCATTCATCACAATAGGTAGGGAGGAGTAGATGCAATAGGCAACAATAAACTACAGAATTCAAAACTGATCACTGTATTAAGTAATGCATTAATATCTAAGCTTATCTTTTAAAAGTTCAACAATAATTCTTCTGTCGCCACTTAATTTGAAGACAATTTGATGTATGTAGGTCCTTACTTTCCATACAAACAATTATTTTTATTTCATGGGTGACTTTCACTGGATTTTGCAATTAATTTTGATTATTCCCAAATTTATTTCCAAGTTATAGAAATTGTTATCGTACAAAAAAATTTGCAAAAAATAAAAAACATCTTCAAAAACAATTGCAGTAATGAAAACTTGGGAATCCAAAATTTCAGAATTTTGTGTTTGGATCCAGCCTGGAATGCTTTTAATTTGTTTATGGAGTTAACATGATTTCAAAATGGTGTGATATGTTGGGCTACGGCTTGTAGGAGTAAGATTGAAAAAGTGTGACACACTGACATTGACATTTTTATATATATATATATATATATATATATATATATATATATATATATATATATATATATAAAGTAAACAAACACTTTCAGACACTTTCTGTTTTCTGGTCATTGGATCTGATAAGGTACTTTGATTTATAGCCTCTCTTACCCTCAAATATCGCAGCGCATTTTTCTAACAAACAGTGGTTTTGTCTTTCATTCTGACCTGAAGAAGCTGAAAGTAACAGACGTTGAGCGAAATGTGTCACCATTTATAGCTTTTGTATACACTTTGTTTCAATATATATATATATATATATATATATATATAAATATATAAATATATATATATATATATATATATATATATATATTTTGCCAATTCAAACAGTCCAAAGGAAGTTTATTTGATTGCACAAATGTGACAACTGTTTATTAGTTGCATTGTTGTGTAGGTGTGAGAGACATTTTTATTTTGGACTTCAGAAGCTTAGCATGAAAACTAAGTGCATTCCTGTGTCTCCGACAAAGTTCCCATCACATGAAAGATCTGCAGTCGATGCAATGTGAGAAAGTTAGTTCAAGTTCCCAAGGACAAAAATAAATCATCAAATATAGCATCTTAGATTTGCAAGTTAGTATGAAACATAAGAAAACAAAAAAAGAATTACTTCCTTTCGTAGCATTTCAAACCCTCTACTTTTATATTCAATTTTACAATATTAATTTACCCATGCTTTCAAAAATGATGACATACATTAAGTTATTACTATTATTGTAACAAGGTTTTTAAAATGTAAGTGTTTAAATATTAATAAATATACGTATAATAATTTTTATAAAGGTAAAAGACATTGGAAAACTGTATTATTAACTGATGCGTTTTGTCCAATTTGGACTTTTTCAAGCCAAAAACGAAATAAATTTATTAAAACTGTTAACAAAACAAAATGTCCTTAACAACTGCAAGAATTTAAAAAACACTATTGTATTCATATTTTGTTAACTGAAATTAAATTTTTTAAAATTCTACTCGTTGCTAAGGACATTTTGTTTTGTTTTAACAGTTTTAATAAATTCATTTTGTTTTTGCCTTGAAATAGTCCACATTGGACGAAATGCATCGACTAATAATACAGTTTTCCTATTGACTTTTACCTTTATAAATATTGTATTTTTCTGAGTCTGTCTATATTTCTGAGATGAGGTATTATGTACATTATTTACATTATTCGGACTATTGTCCTCATCTTTGTCGCCATATTTATCACAACGTTTCAGCCGTTACACGCTCCGGCCTTCTTCACATGGCACAGTGGATAAAGGTGTTGGTTAGATCCAGTGACAGGACCCAAAGAGTGTGAGTTCAATACCTGGTTAAGGCTGTGGAGAACTTGGAGAGGGAAATTAACAGGAGATAACTGATAACTGACACCCATCAAACATGGCACGTGGAACTAGAACAGTCTACCCCAGTGAGCGAAATAAAGGGTTCAGTTCGAAATTCCAACCACCTGAAGAAGGCCGGAGAGTACAATGGCCGAAACGTTGTGATAAATATGGCGACAAAGATGAAGACAATAGTCCGAATAATGTAGATAATGCCCGTTTATTATTATTCTGTCTTCTTACAATTAATGCTTAGTCCTTTCTTCTTGCTTTCTTTTACTACTTTCTGTCGAAATTCCTGTAGTTTCCTTTCTATGCGTGCTATCAACACTCTGTCATCTGAACATCTAATGTTAAGATTGTGACTGTCAATAATAAATCCTGATAGGATTTTTAATTTTCTCAGGTTTAATACAAGGTTGAATAGGTCTGGTGAGAAGACCCATCCTTGTCTTATGCTCCTTTCTATTTTTGTGTATTTACTGAATTCATTTTCTGTTTATATGCATGTAGTTTGTTTCCACTTCTGGATTGATCAAATATCCTTCGCAAATGTCATAAAAAATAATCCATATTAAACAGACAGACCTTGTCGGTTGAATTTAATAAAATGGCATTGATTGGATTCTTGCTATCTTCATGTTATCTCTCTGTTTCATTCTGTCAGTAGGACTTATTAATTCTTGGGTATTTTAAATACTTATTTTTCAAAGCACAGCAAACAAAATAAACACCAAAATTTAATCAAACGAATTTTAGCTAAACAGTTTCAAAATAGGTAAATATTTACTGAATTTATTTTCTATTCATATACAAGTGATATACTCCCACTATAAGTTCTGGATTATTGTAATATCTCTCCCACATCTGGTTCACACTCCTCCTTCGTTTTTTGAACAAGAGTAGATGTTTATCCCTTGTTTCCTGTTTAGGATTGGATTTCCAGTTCCTGCTAAGTTCATCTTCAACTCTATACTTCTAACGTCACCACCTAAACTCTGAAATTTTATTTACTATATATAATTTATTTTTTCCCCTATAGGTGTAGCTAGGTTCACCTACTGTGCAATTAACTCTTCTTCCTGTTTAGGATTAGGCTTCTGGTTCTTCTAAAATCTTCTCACACTTTTTCACTCCCAGTAGCCCCTTGCATCTTAGTGGCATTGTCACCTTACATGGGGTGAACTGATTAAAAAAAAAACACATCAAGGAACGGTATAAATCCGTCTTCTGTTCCACTAGCTATGAGCCAAATAGTAGAGTAAACTGGACGCTTCAGCCTTGGTTGTCAACCAGTCTAGGAGAAAAACAACTCTAAATTTAAAAAAGAATGTAGTCCTGGTGAATTGTATACTAATAAAAAGATTGTGGAGTTTACAATGACTATATGATAGCTGATATCAATTTTGACTTCTTGATCTCTGATATCATTACATAGCTGATATCAATTTTGACTTCTTGATCTCTGATAATTTTACATAGCTGATATCAATTTTGACTTCTTGATCTCTGATATTTTTACATAGCTGATATCAATTTTGACTTCTTGATCTCTGATATTTTTACATAGCTGATATCAGTTTTGAGTTCTTGATCTTTGATAATTTTACATAGCTGATATCAATTTTAACTTCTTGATCTCTGATATTTGCATCTTAGTGGCATTATCACCTTACATGGGGTGAACTGATTAAAAAAAACAAAAAAAAACATCAAGGAAAGGTATAAATCCATCTTCTCTTCCACTAGCTATAGAGCAAACTGGATGCTTCAGCCTTGGTTATCAATCAGTCTAGGAGAAAAACAACTCTGAATTTAAAAAATAATGTAGTCCTGGTAAATTGCATACTAATGAAAGGATTGTGGAGTTTAGCAGTTCTTTGTGACATACTTTA
Organism: Acanthosepion pharaonis; assembly: GCA_903632075.3. Taxonomy (NCBI): domain Eukaryota; kingdom Metazoa; phylum Mollusca; class Cephalopoda; order Sepiida; family Sepiidae; genus Acanthosepion; species Acanthosepion pharaonis. Next base: position 55,592 of record CAHIKZ030000224.1, read on the forward strand.
TCAAACACTAACATATCTATGGAGTATATTTTTTTAGCGATTTATTTTTTATAATCAGTCATATTGTAGAAAATCTGTTTTTCAATCTTAGTTTTGGATCACTTGTTAAAATTCTTCATCTGTTGTTATTAAAAGAATTCTCTCTTTTCTTACATCTGTTACTTTTCCAGATCAATTCTTTGATTCGAGCAGCAATAAAATCCATTTATCCGTTTCCATTGATTGATCAATATTTCTTGCCCCCACAATGTATCCATTAACCCAGAAATTTTTAACAGTTCAAGACTTGTTTGCTAATCCAAGCAAAATTTCCCTTAGAAATTTCAATTTTTGTTCTATTCTTCAAATTTATCCTGTATTGTTAGTATCAAAAATCGTGACTCAAATTTCTCAAGAATTATTCATTCATTCATTCATATAAAATAATCATTTGTATTCACCATTGTAATTTTTAAATGTTTTTTTTTCTTATTGTTATAAGCAGTGAAATTAATATTAACCGGCTTAGTCCGAGAAGTCCAACTTAAATAAATTGTGCCTCACAACAGGAAACAAACCTATATGCCCCACGGATCTATATCAACTAGCTTCATTTTTATACCACAAACATAAACACGGTAATTTTTAAATAGATTTCGTTTTTAGTCAAACATTATCAAGAAATCCATTTTGGGTACAAGAATGAATATAGCAGATATCAGGCTTATAGAAGAGCATTCCTTAAATAGCATTGGTATTCTTAAGTGGTCACCCATCTAGACATTAACCAGACTCAATATTGCTTAACTTTATGACCGTACATGATCCAGTGTTTCAATATGATGTGGCTATAAGCCATGCCAACTGTGGATCCAGGTTTACAGCACCTGGTATTCCCAATTAGTTACCCATCTAGGTACTGCCCAAGATCAATGTTGCTTAACTTCAGTGATTGTACAGCAACTGGTGTTTCAACAATGATGTGGCCATAGGCCATACGGCCTATACATCCAAGCTTACAGCATCTAGTATTTCCAATTAGTTACCCATCTAGATACTGCCCAGTATCAATGTTGCTTAACTTCAGTGATTGTACAGCAACTGGTGTTTCAACATGATGTGGCCATAAGCCATACCACCTATACATCCAAGCATACAGCATCTAGTATTTCCAATTAGTTAACCATCTAGGTACTGACCAGGATCAATGTTGCTTAACTTCAGTGATTTTACAGCAACTGGTGTTTCAACATGATGTGGCCATAGACCATACCACCTATACATCCAAGCATACAGCATCTAGTATTTCCAATTAGCTACCCATCTAGGTACTGACCAGTCTTGACATTGCTTAATATCATTGATTGTACAGGAACCTGTATTTCAACATGATATGGCCATAAACCATACTAGATGTATATCCAAACTAATGACACCTGGTATTCCCAAGCAGTCACCCATCTAGGCATTGACTACAACTGACATTGCTTAGATTGTAGGGGAACTGGTTTTCAACATGACATGATTATAGGCCATTATGAGGTATAGACTTGATACTTGTCGAGAGGCATATTTCTCTTTAACAGGATTTCTTGATCTAGGCCAGTTGATATTAATTCGACTGTTTAAAACAAAATTAAAAAAAAAGAGATGTCAACCCAAACATATGTACCCATTAAAAATAATGTTTATAGTAATACGAAATTTACCATTGTGTTTATTTGATTGATTCCAGTTTACAAAATCCTGAGGGTCATTATTTCGGAAAATATGTTGATGACATAATTGCTACCATTCCTTTGAGAATTTGAGTTCATATTGTTAAGGATGCACAGATGGTACAATGTATAACAGCTTAGAATGAGAAATCAAAGAACTGAGTTTGCGTTCCAGTCAAGTTTGCTATATTTGCTTACACAAATATTCTTAGGAAAGGTATAAATCCATCTTCTCTTTCCCTAGCTATGGGCCAAATAGTAGAGCAAACTGGACGCTTCAGCCTTGGTAGTCAAGCAGTCTAGAAGAAAAACAACTCTAAAATTTAAAAAAGAATGTAGTCCTGGAGAATTGTATACTAATAAAAGAATTGTGGAGTTTACAATGACTATATGGTAGCTGATATCAATATTGAATTCCTGATATCTGATATCATTACATTGCTGATATCAATTTTGACTTGTTGATCTCTGATATTTTTACATAGCTGATATCAATTTTGACTTCTTGATCTCCGATATTTTTACATAGCTGATATCAATTTTGAATTCTGGATCTTCGATATTTTTATATAGCTGATATCAATTTTGACTTCTTGATCTCTGATATTTTTATATAGCTGATATCAATTTTGAATACTGGATCTCTGATATTTTTACATAGCTGATATCAATGTTGACTTCTTGATCTCTGATATTTTTACATAGCTGATATCAATTTTGACTTCTTGATCTCCGATATTTTTATATAGCTGATATCAATTTTGACTTCTTGATCTCTGATATTTTTACGTAGCTGATATCAATTTTGACTTCTTGATCTCTGATATTTTTACGTAGCTGATATCAATTTTGACTTCTTGATCTCTGATATTTTTATATAGCTGATATCAATTTTGACTTCTTGATCTCTGATAATTTTGCATAGCTGATATCTGTTTAAATTTTTTGATCCATGAGTTCACATCCTTTGCCCAAAACTCACAATTATAGATTTATTTTGATAATTAAACCACAGGTAACAATTCAAATCAGCCTACATGGATCCATATTTCATACCTGTTAAACCTGACCTTTAACCTGCTTTTATTTTACTTCAGTGTTATACAGAAGTACCATGATCCATGCTCAACTTAGTTTAATTAGATACTTTATATCCCTGTTTTTTTTTAAACTGATCCATTTTGCCCTTTTGATCCATGATAATAAACCTTTTCCTTCCTTTGTCCATATTTTCTAATCTCAAATTTGCTTTTGTACCCACAAGTAATAATAAAACAAATCCTGTTTCGGACACATTGATCCACATTTCCTGACCCCGATCCATACTTTATTTTTTTTCCGAAGGGTACAGAGATGTATCTTGATGCCTGCTCTTATTAGTTACATTAGATCCTAGTTTTTTAAGACTGATCCACCAATATATATTTTTTTATTTATCTCTTTGACCACTTGATCCATGAGTTAACCCTTTGAGCTCTGAGTCCCTAAACAATTTTAACCCTTCTGCCTGATCTCTTGAGTCAAAATTTGCAAATGATTATGTAATGTGAGAAATAAAAATAGTTACCCACCGTCCAAACCAGTAGTTAGGCAATAAGTCATTTTTCTCTACCACTGTTCAACCAATGGCTGGTCTTCATTTTCCTCTACCACTGGTAAAGCAGTGGTCAGGGCTCAAAGGGATCAAAGATAATAAAACTTCTTCTTTTGGCCATCTCTCCTAATCATAAATTTTCTTTTGATAATGAAACCAGAAGTAACCCAAAAAATCCTGCTCAGTCCACATTGATCAACATAGATCCACCCCTTAGTATAATCATAAACTACATGCATGTCCTGGGTAAGATGTTAAACTATGTCCGACAGCAAGGCCTTTGATCAGGAGGTTTTGTGGAGCATGAAACAACCTCTTAATTGCTGGTGTTCTCAGGTCCATCCTGACTAGGGGTGGTAGCACCTGTTAGGGTCCCAGCTATGGGCAAATAATTAACCCCTAAACTGGGGTCAAAACATTAGGTAAGTGTAAAAATAGGTTTTAATACCAGAAATGCTTTTTTGTAAAAAAATTATTACCAGCAATACATTTTTACCAGCAATATATTTTTGAAAAAGAATATTACCAACAACAATAGATTTTTGAAGAAAAAAAATATTACCAGCAATACATTTTTGGAAAAAAATATTACAGTGTAACCCGGATATAAGAGACCCGGATATAAGAGAGATTTTCTCTGGTCCCAAATTAGAGCCCGTGTTAATGTATATAAAATAGACCAAACCCGGATATAAGAGAGATTTTCTCTGGTCCCAAATTAGAGCCCATACTTAACTAAACAGAATAGACCAAACCCGGATATAAGAGACTTCTTCTCCGGTCCTGACAACTCTCTTATATCCGGGTTACACTGTAATAGCAATAAAAAAATTGTCGTCATTAAATAACCCTTATAGTTTGATGTGCTGTAAAACAAAAGAAACCAAACAAATCAACATAGATACAAGTTTTTTAAGACTGATCCGCCAAGATGCATTTTTTTGACTCAGTGACCAGCAAATTGGATTTGATCTATGATAATAAAACTTTACTATTCATTTATCCAACTCTCCTGATCCTAAATTTCCCATTGCCCTTATCTCTCTCTCCTGATCTTTTTGATAAAGAAGCCACAGGTAACAATAAAAAAATCCTGCTCAATCCACATTGATCCACATTTCTAACCTCATGACCCTGACCTTTAACCTCACCATGCTTTATTTTATTTCAGAGGGGTACAGAGAAGTATCATGATCCCCGCTCAGCTGTGGAAGGAACCACCCGGCATATGGGGGTGGCGTGGTTCAAGGAAAATTACCGCGAAAGTGCTCTTCATGATGTAATTATGTGACCCTGTGGGATACCACACGGCCATTTCATATAAACTAAGCTGTCTACTTACTCTCGATTCTAGCCTGTGCCAACTCTGCTAATTTTAAAATAACCGCTTTTTTTTAACCCTAACATCAATCAATTTCACGTCTTTCTTTTAATCATTTTTTCTTTCTTTTTATCATCTTTCATTTTTTTTTCTTTGTTTCATTTCTAAGAACATGATATAACCAGACCTTAAACATTTGCCACCTCCCTAGTAATTCTGAGGCTAATTATGGAAATAGGCATTTTGAATCTGGAATAGGGGAATAAAAAGTGATCATCAACAACAGGCTCAGCACCTTTTCTTCTTATCATCAATAGCAGTGAGTTATGTGCCATGTGTGATACACACTTAGGCAATCATGTATCTCTCAATACATGACTGACAAGGCAGATTTTTTCCCACAGTAGGTTGCCATTTTTTTCTGCAGTAGACCAGTTGCCATACAAAGCTATAGAACCTGGTATGTCCTGATATTCACCCATAGCTGGTGGGAGAAGAGGATTTATATCTTTCCCAAGCATGTAAGCAAATGTAATAAATTCAACTGGAACTCGGCTCTCCGATTCCTCTATCCGAGCCACTATCCATAACTGATAGATAATGAACAGACTGAGATAGATAGATAGATAGATAGATAGATAGATAGATAGATAGATCAGTCAGTTATATGCCATGCACGATACATGCATAGCGATCATGTATCTTTTGATACATGACTGACAAGGCAGATTTTTTCCCACAGTAGGTTGCCATTTCTTTCTGTGGTAGACCAGTTGCCATCCAAGGCTATAGAACCTGGTATGTCCTGATATTCACCCATAGCTGGTGGGAGAAGAAGTGGATTCATACCTTTCCCAAGGGTATTAGCATGTAAGTGAATGTAATGGATTTGAATGGAATTCAAAATCAGCTCTCCGATTCCTCTATCCGAGCCACTATCCATAACTGATAGATAATGAACAGACTGAGATAGATAGATAGATAGATAGATAGATAGATATATAGATAGATAGATCAGTCAGTTATATGCCATGCATGATACATGCATAGGCGATCATGTATCTTTTGATACGTGACTGACGAGGCAGATTTTTTTTCCTGCAGTAAGTTGCCATTTCTTTCTGCATAGAAAGAAGACCTGTTACCATCCAAGGCTATAGAACCCAGGCTGTCCTGCTATTTATCCAGAGCTGGAAGTGAAGAAAAGGATTCATACCTTTCCCAAGGGTATTAGCACGTAAATGAACATAACTGGAATTCGAACTAGGCTCTACCAATTCCTCAATCTGAGCCGCTATGTCTCCCAATTTATATATTGATTGTAAATATTGAATTGACCACCATCTTTATATACACCTTATAATTTCTTGTTTGTTTATCAAATTCTGATTAAGTATGAATCCACCTCTTTCTCCCTAGCTATGGGTTAATTAGTAAGACTAAAAAATTATTATCTTAAAAAAATATTTTATAATCAAAAAAAATATTTTCTGGCTTTAAATAATCTACAAAGTGTTGATAAGCCATAAAAAACAAATCAATCAAAAAGATAGCACCTTTTGCAGAATTATTATTATTATTATTATTGTACCTTCATCTGCATGGTTTTTCATTTTCAACTGGAGATATTGCATTATGTGTGTTCTCCATTAAGTCATAGAACTTCAGACAGATAGCAGCTTTTACAGAATTATTATTGTAGTATTATGTAACTGAGTGCCTAATTAGCATAGTTAAGGCATAGATTATATAAATGCCCAAGCAGTAAGGGTAGACCAGCTCTCGGTATACGAGATAAAGAACTACTGCTGCACTTATAAAATACAGAGGTAATTCCACTTCATAAAAATTATTATTATTATTATCATTATTATTATTATTATTATTATTAATATTATTATTATTATTATTATTATTATTATTAGGGGAATAAAAAGGGATCATCAACAACAGGAGTTTCCGAACCTCGCAACTCTGCAGGCCGCTATCCGAGTTTTTTCATTTTTAACCGGGTTCCTTGCATGATAATCATTCTTCATCTAGTCATATGACTTCAGGCAGAGAGCACCTTCCACAGAATATTTGTGGTGCCAAGCAATGCAGACTTCTGAAGCCATTGACATAACATTTAAAATGAATAAAAAGGTTATTTATGATCATCAAATAACTAAATAGAATCAACATGGCTTCTTATTGATATTTCAGCCTAAGTAAGGCAAAATAGGGAAAAAAGAAGTTAGAAAGATTACATTAAAACTATCTTAAATAATAATTTACAGAATTATTATTGTAGTGATATGTAAATGAGTGCCGGTATTTACCCAACCTACCCATGAGGCAGGATGTGGTACAAGGCCAATTATTATGTGGGGCGTACCGAGCACGTAGGCTCAGGCAAAAATACCCCGTAGACACGGAGTCAGGTTTGTCTACCTCCTCAAATGAGATTCTGCCCTTCGACATAGCCTCGTCTGGGTTCCTCTCTGCTCAAAGGTAGGAAGTTTGACAAATAAGTCTTGATGTTTGTAAATGAGTGCATAATTAGCATAAGATTAATATAAATACCCAAGCAGTAAGGGTAGACCAGCTCTTGGTATATAAGATAAACTATTACTGCTGGACTTATAAAATACAAAGGAAATTCTTTTATGACAATTATTATTACTATAATTGTTATTATATTTTCTTTTAATGCATGATTTTTTTTCAATTTTAATCGGGTGCCTTGTATGCGGATCATTCTTCATCTAGTCATATGACTTCAGGCAGAGAGCACCTTCCGTTGAACATTTGCGGTGCCAAGCAATGCAGACTTCTGAAGTGAGGGACATAACATTCAAAATGTATAAAAAGGTTATTTATGATCATCAAATAGTTAAATAGAATCAACATGGCTTCTTATTGATATTTCAGCCTAAGAAAGGCAAAAGTAAGAGAAATGAAAATTAAAAACATTATGTTATATCTATATTAATTTAAAGAGAGCGTAGCTGCCTTTGAAATCTCAAACATTGATGACCATGTGGAATACACAGATGAAAAAGCTACTCACAGGCACCGAATGCAAGGAGTGAGGGGGCTTGTAATAAATGGAGCAGTTGGGGAAAAAATGGTAAAACCTGATAAACTAGAGTTTTTAATGAATAAAGTAGCTGGGAAAAAATATGAAACACAATAAACAAGAGTTTTCAATAAATGGGGTAGTTGGAAAAAAAATCTATAAGAAAATGTAATAAACAGGTTTTAATAAATAGGGTGCTTGGGAAATAATTAAAAACAAGTTTTTCAAACTATAAAAAGACCTTGAAGAAATATAACTAAATGCCCGTCAAATGTCTTTATTCAAAGTCAAAATTATTTTAATGAAATCATGCTAATGTTACAAATATAAATAAAGGTGTATCAAAAAAATCAAAAACTAACAAGTTGAAGGAGGGGAGATAATAAACATGGGGCGGGTATCCAAAAAAATGAACATTTGAGAGAGGGCATTTATTTGTTTCTGAAGGGTTATTTTATGACAGTTATAAAAGAATGGACCCTTATACTTAGCATCAGAAAGAGACAAATGAAATTTTATCATGAGGAAAGAGGGCTTTGAAAATATAACACTCACAGGACATATTGAAGCTAAGAGGAAAACATGAAATAACCATGAGTTTGTATAAATGGTTGACAGAACAGAGATTAGGAAAAAAGACAAACTTTACTAAGAGCGATAAAGGTCAGGAAATTGTGGAGAGCCATGATGAGACATGGTACAAAAAAAGAAAATTCAAGGAAGGATTACAATTCATAGAAACTTCTATAGAATGTTCTACAGAGCCAAAAATTTTATATTAGCCTCAAAATTTATTTGGATTACTGTCTAAAGAGGTTGAAAATGTCTGGTCAAATTTAAATTATTTATTTTTTCTTAACTTTTTTCTTTTTTTTGCGATTTTTCTTGGGTCTTTTTTTTATTTTTACTGCACTTAATTTTGATTTTAACATCAGATTTTTTTTATTCAGCCTCATATTTAGATAAAACTTTTTTAAAAAGTCTTCATGACATTAAGTTTTTCAAAGATGTAACATACAAACACACACATGTTATATATATATATATATATATATATATATATATATATATATATATATATATAATGGGTTGATTAAGCCTTGTGAGTGAAATTGGGTAGACATAACCCTTGGGGCTGTCGATAGCTGTGTTAGCATGAAGTCACAAATCATTGTGACCGAGGGACTGAGTGTTCTGGCCTTGTTCAGATTGTTGATTACATTAGATAACACACTCTCTCCCAGAAACTGTAACTAAGGTCTGCTCAGCATAGTTGCAGTATAAACCACAGGTGGGCTCTGTGGGTGTTGAACAAACACAGATGTGCCTGGGCGAGCGTCTGCAATAGGAATTAGCTAGCCACCCTAATGGACAGGTATATATGCGTAGCCAGCTATTATACATACCTACATACATATGTATATATATATATATATATATATATATATATATTATTAGTAGGGATAATTCCAAGGAGGATATTGTAAGAACAGAGATGAAATGATTAATAATATGGATGGAAGTTTTTCAAAAGATAAAAATGTTTATTCTAAATATGAGGCCTGGTAAAAAACAAGTTCCACTTTCATGCTCTGCTTCTGAGCTTAAAATTTAATCTCAACTTCTAAAACCAAATACTAACAGCAATCTCTACTCGCAAAACTTTTCTTCTCATATTTGTTTATTTTTGGTTATTTTTTTTATTGCTCTCATATTGCAAGAAATTTTTCCATATTTTTTTACAGCATCAACAGAACTTTTTTTAAAACTTGAAACAAATATAAAAAAAAAATTACTCTACCAAAATTTTTAATGACAAGATTTTTCTCCATTATAAAAACAATCACAATGTTTGTTGTTGCTTTATAGCGACATTTGCTTTATTTGAAAATTTGAAAGAAATTGCTGGCCACGTTTTTTTTCTTTCTTTTTGTTGTGTTTGTTTTTCAGTTATAAAAATTCTCTTTTATAAAAAAAAAATATATATTTTCTATTTTATGCTGTTAAAAAAGTAAAAAAAAAAATGTAACTTACACCTAAAATCAGAAACCAACATTTTAAATTTCCAGGACACATAATAAGGAAAGAAGGCTAGAAAAATTTGACACACACAGGATATATTAAAGGCAGAGTGAAACAGCAAGTAATCTACCTAATAAACGTGTGTAAGTGGATGGCAAAACAAAGAGTAGGAGGGATAGTAAAAAGACAAACACTGCTAAGTGATAGGAAGTTGTGGAGAGCCATCATCGGCCACATCCTGAAGAATGCTTGAGACACTATTTAGCCTTTTAGCATTCACCATAACTTACCTAGACTTCTCAGTTAACCTGATGAATATTCATGAGTATCATTGATGTGTAGAGGTTTGATGATGTTTGGTGATGCCCAGGGCCAACTCCTTGACTCTTGTTTTTTGTTTTGCTGGGTGACAGGGTAACAGGCCACCCTCCTCACCAGCAGGAAACCATGTTGGGGTGCTGATTTAGACACCAGCCACCCATTTATGATGAATTGGGTTACCAGTAGCAGATATAGAGCAAATATATTTATACTAAAATTTTTTAATCTTAAGGGTACCTTTGTGACAATGGAGCAAAAAAATACTTGTCCATCAAAAAGCATTAAGTGTTTGAAATCTCCTGACATATTCCAGTCAGTGGACATTCAATACTTATATTACAGGATGACTGGATTTCAACACAATCCCAGTATCATTCCTTACTCACTCCTGGCATTGCTCTTTTGGATGACTCACATGCTGTGATCTGCACGTGATACATTAAAACAAAATTGGATCTTTCGTTATCTATCTACCTATCTATATATAAAATTCTGTGACTTCCTTTAGTTTGTCAGTCCGTCCATCACATGCTCTAAAATAGACATACATTGACCAATGGAAACCAAATTTGGGAGAGAAGTGCAAACAGGTAAATGGGTACAAAGTACAGTTGGTTTTACTAAGGTGAGTAACTTAGTACAATAAATTTTCATTTTTTTAGAGAAATTAAAAGTTTCATTATTTAACATACAAAATACTACCACTATTTCAAAAATAAATTAATGATTAAAATAACAAATAATTATTTAATAAAAATGCAATATTATTTTTGCATATATTGTCTTTGTTTTTATTTACATGAATTCAAAAAGTTGGAATTCGGCTCATATATACAAAAGTGCTATATTGTTTTTTGGATACCTTTTCTTTAAGTTTTTATATATACAAGAATACAGTTTGTAGTTCGCCTTGTGTTTGTGCAAACTATAAACAAATCACAAAGACAAATGGTTTAAAAAGTTGAATTTGGCTCCAGAAAGAAATATTTACACATGGCCAGTATGTTGCATACTCAAGAGTAAGAAATCCTAAGAATTTATTCTTCACTGTTAAAAAGGTAAAAGAAGAAAATAAATTTTCTTAGAAAATATTGTTTAGCATGAAGTCTTATAACAATAATATTTATCATATAATAATAATAATATTGTTTATTTTAAATATAAAATAAAATATTAATCACCAGTTTTTAAAATATAAAATCTAAATCCTGTCTATTTTAAATACATACTTTTTAATAAAAATCCATAATCACTGTATAATATATGGACTGTGCCAACATTGCATTAACCAGATCATTTTTATTAAAAAATTTAACTTATATAACAGTCTTTACCCAGCACCTGAAGATTGTATTGTGCATGAAACTCAGAGACATGCCATCAGTGAAGGATAATATGTATATTTATTGATATAATTATATATATATATATATATATATATATATATATATATATATGTGTGTGTGTATGTATGTATATACTGGTTATATTTTGGCAGCATGTTTTCATTAAGGCATGTCTCATTGAATAATTTAGACAACATCCTGATGATGACATTGTGTTAATGTCGAAAGTGCTTGGAATAAATAAATATGTATCAACATGGTAATTTTCTCTCTTCCTTTAATAAGGATAGTAAGAAACTTGTCCATGAATATGAGAGGATCATATTGAAAATAAGTAAACAAAGCTTGTCACAATTATTCAGTGAGACATATGGATATACATTGCATTTTTATATATATATATATATATATATATATATATATATATATGAAAAAAATATACTCTTAAGGTGTGCTATATTATGGGACAAAATGCTCGATATCAGAGATAGAGTGTGTGTAAATATAAAAGTGAACATTGAAGTCAACACTTAGAGGCCTCTAATGTTCACTTTTATATATATATATATATATATATATATATATATATATATATATATATATATATATATATATATATATATATATATATATATATATATATATATATATATATTTCTCTGTATTCTTTTTATAAGTCTAGGTTATACAAATTACAAGTTAATTCATTTTACGAAATCAGAATTTTTCCCCTAACTTGGGAAGGATTCAGCTGTGATGGTAGGTCGCGGGAGGTGTTGTGATTTATGAAGTAAAGGTGGAAAAGGAGGTAAGAAACACTCGCAGGGTTGGGGGAGGATGTGCTCAGGTATGTAGGTGCATTAGTAATTATAGGCTGGACATTAGACCAGCAGACATCATGCGACTGTTTGGCAAACGATAATAGGTTGGAATAGATACAAAGTGTGATTGTTAGGTAAAGTGTGCTTGCTTGCAGAGTGAAAGAAAATCTGGTGGAGGAATGAGAAAGAAAGAAAGAAAGAAAGAAAGTGTGTGAAGAAAGAAAGGAAGAAAGAGAAACTGTGAAAAAAGAAAGAAAGAAAGAAAGAAAGAAAGAGGAACTGTGAAGAAAGAAAGAAAGAAAGAAAGAGTGTGAAGAAAGAAAGAAAGTGGAACTGTGAAGAAAGAAAGAAAGAAAGAAAGAGTGTGAAGAAAGAAAGAAAGAAAGAAGAACTGTGAAGAAAGAAAGAAAGAAAGAAAGAAAGAAATAAAGAAAGAGGAACTGTGAAGAAAGAAAAGAAAGAGTGTGAAGAAAGAGGTGAAGAAAGAAAGAAAGAGGAACTGTGAAGAAGAAAGAAAGAAAGAAAGAAAAAAGAAAGAAAGAAAGAAAAAGAAAGAAGGAACTGTGAAGAAAGAAAGAAAGAGTGTGAAGAAAGAGTGTGAAGAAAGAAAGAAAAGAGGAAACTATGAAGAAAGAAAAGAAAGAAAGAAAGAAAGAAAGATAGAAAGAAGAACTGTGGAGAAAGAAAGAAAGAAAGAAAGAAAGAAAGAAAGAAAGAAAGAAAGAAAGAAAGAAAGAAAGAAAGAGGAACTGTGAAGAAAGAAAGAAAGAGTGTGAAGAAAGAGTGTGAAGAAAGAAAGAAAGAGGAACTGTGAAGAAAGAAAGAAAGAAAGAAAGAAAGAAAGAAAGAAAGAAAGAAAGAAGAACTGTGGAGAAAGAAAGAAAGAAAGAAATAAAGAAAGAGGAACTGTGAAGAAAGAAAGAAAGAGTGTGAAGAAAGAAAGAAAGAGGAACTGTGAAGAAAGAAAGAAAGAAAGAGTTTGAAGAAAGAAAGAGGAACTGTGAAGAAAGAAAGAAAGAAAGAAAGAGTGTAAAGAAATAAAGAAAGAAAGAAAGAAAAAAGAAAGAAATATTTGGACAAATAGCAAGTCGAGAAAATAAAGAAAACCATGAGGAAAGAAAGAAAAAGATAAGGAAAATATTGAGGAAATTAGGAAGGAAAAAGAAGGGGTAGACACTGAAGAATGAAGTAATAAAAATGAGAAATAAGTAAAGAATGAAAAAGAGCCAGATATTAAAGAATGAAAGAAAGGAGAAATGAAAGGAAAATTAAGCGTGTTGGATCTACCAGCAGTTTCCTACTAAAATTAAAAAATTTAAAGTTTTTTAAAAAAAATTTTTTTAAAATCACGTAAGTTACCTCCCTTGCATAGAGGTAAAAAAAAAAAAAAAAAATTTCAATTTATGGTGTTAACACATATGAAAATGAGATTGAAAGTACTTCAGGAAATAAAAATTATTTGAAAGAAAATTTTGGAATTTTTCTTAATCAATTTTCTACAGCCACCAAAAAATTAATTCTTGGACCTGAAAGGTTAAAAAGCAAAATAAATAGACATAATACATCTAAATTATTTAACCAAACCTGCTTGAATGAAAATATGCTGCCTAAATATATATATATATATATATATATATATATATATATATTTTTAGGTCTGATGAATTGGATCGTAATTATGATTCCAATGTAATAAATTATAACCATGCAATATTAGCATTTAAGTCTTATATATAATAAAAAGACTTAAACGAAATATATATATATATATAAAAAGACTTAAACGAATATATATATATATATATTCATGAATATTCACATATACAAAATTGAGTAAAAAAGTGGATTGAAAAAGATGCAGAACAAATTGAAAACATTTAAAAAATAATTGGAAATACCATTTAAAACCACAATCTCTGAAGACTGGAAATTGTTACAAGAAACTATGAAGTTGGGATAAAATTGATATTTAAGCGTTAAGTAATCTTTTCATATAATATTATATATATATATATATATATATATATATATATATTAAGAAATGGACAAGGTCCGACAATTTATTTATTAAAGACATTTTTATGTTTAACGTTGTTATTTATAGATACAAAAAGTATTTAAGTAAATGCTCTGTTTATGATAAACAGTATTAAATAACATTTACCGGCCTGAATGTCCGAGAAATTTTCAGAGAAAATATTCGTTCTTTGACAGGATTCGAACCTGCATCCTATATGGAACCGTCATTTACGCTGACATGCCTTACCTCTGTAAGAAAACAAAGAACCTTTAGGTAGACCAGGTCGAATTTACTGCTTATAAACTTCAATCTTCCATGAATCTATACATTCATAACTGCTCTATCCTATGTCAAATGTAAACAAATGACGTCATATATTAAGAAATGGACAAGGTCCGACAATTTATTTATTAAAGACATTTTTTATTTTAACGTTGTTATTTATAGATACAATGTTTAAGCAAAATTTTTAAGATAAGAATTAAATAACATTTACCGGCCTGAATGTCTTGAAATTTTCAGGCCGTTATATTTTCTAATGAAAATTTATCGGAAATTCAGCATTTGTTAATATATTTATCTATAAAATACAACAAATAAACTAAACGTTAAACATAAAAATGTGTTTAAAAATATATATATATATATATATATATATATATATATATATATATATATATATATTACAATGAATCACTCATACAAAAAGTAAATTCGTAAAGTTAATGATATAAAATGATGAAATCCCTTCGCTAACAAAATTTTTAAAGATGCATTAACCTACCAATCACTCGATGAATGTTAGGATCCTTGTTTTTATAAATTATAAGCTGTATAAGGTCTTTCTTAAATACACAAGTACTTTCGACTGTACATTCAGTCATCTTCAGACATGGAAATTATTTTGTTTTTGGTAAAATTCAGGTAGCAATCAAAAACAAAAAATAATTTCCAAGAGTAAAAAAAAGCCACTTGGCAATGACCATCTCCTCTCTAAGTAACATAAAACAGACGGCACTAATTTTTAATGTACTAGATTTTCAACAATTGTTCCAATGGTCTAGTCGATCATCATAGTGTTGGTACTTTGTATCTAAAGCAAAGGTATTTACTTGGCAGTGCCCATCTCCTCTCAAAGTAACTTGAAAGATCACTGATTCACTTTCTGGAATAGTGCCAAAAAAGTAAAGACAACTTTGGACTGAGACATGCCAGACTGAGACACTACTGGGGACTTTTAGGATATTGTGAAAAACTCTGGAAATCTGAGAAGACACATGGCCCAGTGGATAAAGACGTTGGTTAGATGCCGTGACTAGATCCAAAGAGTTGTGAGTTCAATACCAGACCATAGCAGTAGTGAACTGAAATCTTGGAGAGTTGAGTTAAAGGTAAATAACTGATACATCCAGAAGAGGCATGGCACGTGGAACTAGAACAGTCTACCCTGGTGGACAAAATAAAAGGTTTGGCTCGAAATACCAATCACCTGAAGAAGGATGGAGCATACATTGGCTGAAACGTTGTGAATATGGCAATGAAGATGAGGATAACAGTTTTCTGTCTTATAACATACACTAGCATAGAAGTATCAGGACTGGTTCTATAAAAAAAAACTACAACACATATCAATTCCTCATTTAATCTTCGTTTTTGGGATAGCGAGCTGCTGTCGCATTCTCTTGGATTTCCTTGACATCTTGAAATCTTGTTCCTTTCAAGTTAGATTTGATTTTTGGAAGAAGGAACAAGTCACAAGGGGCAAGATCTAGAGGATATGGTGGTCGTCAGACCTGAGGAATGTTGTGCTTAGCCAAAAATTGCTGCACAAGCCATGGTCACTGATGGAACCTTTGTGGTGAGGTGAGATGACCACACTCTACACACTTTCCTTCCAAGCACTGCTATAAATAATGGATCTGAGCAAGAACATTATAACATAATGCACATGCCTGAGTTCAAGGTCAGTCTGTGCTAACAACAGTACTGATATTTTTTGATCGAACCTTGTATAATAAACACCAGTGTATAACACACGATGAGACCCAAATTCAAACCTCACTATAATTTTTGTCAACGAGGTCATTTCTTGATTATATATGCTTAGAGTGATAATTCCAACATGTGGCACCATTGGGACATGCCTAAAGGCCATACCTCTCATATTGATAAAACTATTAACATGTTCACTGTCATTTTGCTATAACATTGTTGCATGGCTATGTTTGCCCATTTTTGAAAAAATAGTAAATTATCATTTACTAGAATTTTTTTGCAACACATGTTGAAATTCTCACAGTATTTAGTATTGTTGAAGTTAACACTAACATTTTTTGTCATGATTTACAAACTCTATGTTTTGTTCAGTTTAACAAACCATTCGATGAAATTAAAATAATCTGAAAAATACTTTGACAAAAACCCTACTTCATGGTTTAATAATCTCTTTAATTTAATTTAATTTTATAGGACTTCACAGTAAACAATATTTTTTAAGAAAATTTCTTTTATTCTTTTTAACAGCAAAGAATAAATTTGTAGGAGTTCTTACTCTTGAGCATGCAACATACAACTGTATAAATATTTCTTTCTGGAGCCAAATTCCAACTTTTGAAACATTTGGCCTCATGTTTGGTTTATAGTTTGCGCAAACGCAGGGTGAACTGGAAATTGAATTCTTGTATATAAAAACTTAAAAAGATATCCCAAAACAATATTGCATTTAATTAAATAAGTTTTTGTTATTTTAATCATTACTTTTTTTTAAATAGAGGTATTATTTTGCATGTTAAATAATAAAATGTTTAATTTTACCAATAAAATGAATGAAAATCTATTGTACTAAGTTACACACCCTAGTAAAACCAACTGTACTTTGTAGACCCTTATCTGTTTGCACTTCACCCATAAAATCTGGTTTCAATCACTCATCGTATGGCTATTTTAGAGACTGTGATAGATGGACAAACTAACAGAAGTCACAGAATTTTATATATAGATGGACAAGAAATAAATAAAAATACTTGAAAACTAATTCAGTTTGTTATATGATTGGGTATTAAAGGGTTCTATGGGTGCACGGTCAAATGATAATAATGTTAGCATTCTGACAAGGAAACCAGGTTTAAATTTATAATTTAATCATTGAAAATCATATATATTTCATTCTGGAATCATCAAGGGTCAAACAAGGGTATTTAGGTGTTAGTCTGGCACTGTTTTTTATACTTGAACATTATTTTGTTTTCTAATCTGTTGTAACCTAGAGAAGGTTACTGAATAGAATAATCACATGAACGATAATATTTAGGACAAGAACAACACATATAAGATTCGCCAGCGATGAACAGAAGTAGTAGTCAACTGGTAAAAGTGAGTCAAGTGAATTCCACAATGAATCCCCAACTGTAGACCAACATACAGTATTTACTACTGTATTTATGTGAATGGGGACATACCTATATTGTCCGTAGGTATGCTACAACATAATCATAATTTAATCATTTATAATTATATATATATATTCCTTTCTGTGGAAATCTGTGGACTAACATATTAAAGAATGGATTTTAAAAGTTTATTACTTATAAAATTTATTTTTTATTTTATTTTTTCAACTTTCATGCCCACAAAAAAATGGAGTGTAAAAAAGAACAGTTTTTCCATTGACACCTATTAATTTAACGACCATGACTATTGTTTTAAGAAGCGATGATTAGAATTGTAATAAAACCTAAACCTATGAAAGCAAATTTATACATTTTCTCTGTCCTCGAGCACTGACAACAAAAATAATAAACAATATTTATTTATTAGATTGTTTATTAACATTATTTATTTATCATATTATTTATTGGAATAGTTGGCAAAACATCGGCCAATTGATTCAAACTTTATAAAATAGTAAATAATGACAATTTCCTTATAGTTGGTTAACATATTGTTATGAATAATGAAGAGTGGTCTCCCCTTGTTTTGTCACTCTCCTCTTTGAGAAAACTATTTCTGTTTACTGGGACTATAAAAAGACACTATTCCTGAAGCCTACACCTGCATGCTTTTGTCATTACACATATTTACATTTAGTAAATGTTTATAAATTTAGGAATAAAAAATTGTTTTCTTACTTATTTCTTTACAAATTGGTAAATGATAAATATTACATTGTATTACTTATAATACAATTGTAATAGATTTTAGAATGTTGTAAATATCATATTATTCTTGTAAATAAACAATCTAATAAACAAATACTATTTAATATTTTTGTTGTCAATTCTCATGAACAAAAAATATATAAATTCCCTTCCATATGTTTAGGTTTTATTCTAGTTCTAATCATTGCTTTTTAAAACAACAAACAAAGCTAGTTAAAATGATAATGGTATCTATGGAAAAATCTTTTGAGGCTGTTTTTTGCTGGTACGAAGGTCCAAATTTGCCTATATTTTTCATATCAAGCAAGGCAATAATGCCACTAAGATGCAAGAGTCTATTGGGAGTGAAAGAGAATGAAAAGACTTTAGAAAGGACCAATGCTAAACAGGAAACTAGAGATAAACATGTACTAATTGCTTGCACTTCTTGCCTGTGAAACTCCCTTCTGATTTCTTGCTTCCCTGTCAACTACAATCTTCAAAAATTTAAATGAAATACCAAACCACCATCTTCTGTCTTTCTGAATCCTGTTCTTTTATCGTCCTTTTTCTCACTTCTCCTTACTTCTCGTTCTTTTTTACTCCTTGTAACCCCTTGCCTCCTAATGACATTATCACCCTGCTTGGGGTAAAATGATTTTTAAAAAAATGTGAAAGTTATGAGGATAAGGTGGATAGATAAAGAAGTATTTAAGATTGTAGTGTTCCTGTGGGAGTCTGTTCCATAAAGTAGCAGTTCTTGGAAAAAAAAAGATATCTGAGTGGAACTTTTGTCTTCGTTTGTGACATGGTGTAAAAGTTAATGGCACAAAAAGTGGAGTCAGTGAACTAGACTGTTACTTTCATGCTAAAACTCTTGGGAAAAGCATATTCATATTTTTTTAATCATTTCACCCCCAAGCAAGGAAATAAAGCCTCTAAGACACAAGGGATTACTGAGTGTGAAAGAATATGAGAAAAAGAAAAACATTATTAAGGAGAGAGAACAATAAAAGAACAGGAATTAAGGAGATGGAAGATAACGATTGACATTGCATTTAAACTTTTGAAGGTCAAAGTTGACTGGGAAGCAGGAAGCCAGAAGAGTGCTCTACAAGCGAGAAGTGCAATAGAAAAAACTGTTAGCATAAAATTTATGGTTACGTGTAACAATTTCAATTGTAAAATGATCAGACCTTGCTGCCAATCTAGTACTATGTTTAAATTCAGAAAAGTCGAGGTACCAAAGAGGAAAGCAATATTTATTTTGAGTAATACAAAATGAGGCACAAGTGAGATAGAGGAAGGCTAGTCTTCAATCTTAAACATAGCTAGCCACAATTACTGACCCAAACATAGCTTGGTATTCTTTACACCAAAACAACACATTCTTACTTACCATTCTTACTACAGTCACCATAATACCTCAAAGTCTCTATGAAGTCCTAACTAGTTTCCATATGTAGAATTTGTCTGTGAGGGTAGGGAATAAAACCATAGAGGAAAGTGATATTTATTCTGTACAATACAGAAATGTGGCACAAGCCTGAAAAGGGGATTGTGGAAAGGACGGTCTTCTTCTGTCTTAACTATAACTTAGCTAGCCACAAGCACTGACCCAATCATACAAAACAATATTCCTTACACCAAAACACATTCATTCGTACCTTTCTTACTACAACCACCATAATACCTCTTTGTCTCTATGAAAATACTAACTAGTCCCCATATTTACCATAAAGGAAAGTTCACCAGAACAACTACCATTAAAGTATTTATAGAGGAAAGTAATATTTATTTTAATATAATACAAAAATGCGGCACAACATGGGGGATAAGGGAAGGCTGGTCTTCAATTTGTTTTACGTTAAACTTACCTAGCCATGATTACTGACCCAAACATACCACAGTATTCCTTACATCAAAACAACACATTCTTAATTACCATTCTTACTACAGTCACCATAATACCTCAAAGTCTCTATGTAATCATAACTAGTTCCCATATGTACAATGTGTCCTGGTGGGAATAAAACTAATAACATTTAAAAAAGAAACACCAATGAATATTTAAAATGAATACAATTTATACTATAGAGGAAAGTAATATTTATTTTGCTGTAATACAAAAATGTGTCACAAGGCTAAAAGAGGGATAATGGGAAGGCTGGTCTTTAATCTGTCTTATCTTAAGGTTTTTAAAAAAAAAAAAAAAAAAATTTTTTAAAATTTTTTTTTTAAAAGGGGAAAAAAATTTTTTTTTTTTTAAAAAAAAAAAATTGGGAAAAGGGTTTTTCCAAAAAAACAACCTTTTCCCTTTAAACCCCTTTTTCCCTTTTTCCCCCCTTTTTTTTAAAAAATTTTTTAAAAATTTTTTGTTTTTGGGTTTTTTTGGGGAAAAAAAAATTTTTTAAAAAAAAAAAATTTTTTCCAACCCAAAATTTTTCATTTAAAATTTTTTTTAATTTTTTTAAATTTATTTTTAAATTTTTTAAAAAATAAAAAAAAAAAATTTTTAAAAAAAAAAAATTTTTTTAAAAAAATTAAATTTTTAAAATTTTTTTAAAAAAAATTTTTTTTTTTTAAAAAAAAAAAAATTTTTTTCCCGGGGGGTTTTAAAAAAAATTTTATAAAAATTTTTTTTTTTAAAAAAAAAAAAAATTTTTTTTAAAAAAAAAAAATTTTTTTTTGGTTTAAAAAAAATTTTAAAAAAAAAATTTTTTTTTTAAAAATTTTTTTTTTTTAAATTTTTAAAAAAAAAAAAAAAATTTTTTTTTTAAAAAAATTTTTTGGGAAAAATTTTTTTTCCCCCCGGGGGGGGGTTTTTTTTTTTTTTTTTTTTTTTTTTTTTTTTAAAAAAAAAAAAAAAAAAAAAAAAAAAAAAAAAAAAAATTTTTTAAAAAAAAAAATAAAAATTTTTTTTAAAAAAAATTTTTAAATTAAAAATTTTTTTTTAAAAAATTTAAAAAAATTTAAATTTTTTATTAAAAAAATTAATTTTTAAAAAAAAAAAAAAAATTAAAAAAATTCCCCTTTTTAAAATTTTTTTTTAAAAAAAAAAAAATTTTAAAAAAAAAATTTTTTTTAAAAAAAAAGGGAAAAAAAAAAAAAAAAAAAAAAAAAAAAAAAGGAAACCCCCCCTTTTAAATTTTTTTTTTTTCCCCCCTTTTTTTTGGGGTTTTAAATTTTTTCCCCTTTTTTTTTTTGGGTTTTTTTTTTTTACATTAATTTCCCAATTTTTCCCCTTTTTTTTTTTTTTTAATAAATTTTTTACCCTTTTTTTTCCCCCCCCCCTTTTTTTAAACCCCCCCCCTTTTTTAAACCCTTTTTTTGGGAAAAAAAATTTCCCCTTCCTTTTGTTTTAAAAATTTTTTTTCCCCTTTTTTTTTTTTTTTAAAAAATTTTTTTTTTTTTTTTTTTCCCCCCCTTTTCCCCTTTTTTTAATTTTAAAAAAAAATTTAAAAGGGGGAAAAAAAAAAAAAAAAAAAAAAAAAAAAAAAAAAATTTTTTTTTTTTTAATAATTCCCTTTTTTTCCCTTTTTTTTTTTTTCCCCTTTAACCTTTTTTAACCCAAATTTTTTTCCCAAAACTTTTTTCCAATTTTTAAATTTTTTTTTTTTTTTTCCCTTTTTTTTAACTATTTTTTTTTAAAATTTTTTCCCAAATTTTTTTTTTAAAAAAATTTTTTTTCTTTAAAAAATTTCCTTTTTTTTTAAAATTTTTAAGGGTTTTTTTTTTTCCCCAAAAAATTTTTTTTTCCCCTTTTTTGGCCCCTTTTTTTTTTTTTTTCCCCCTTTTTTTTTTTTTTTTTTTTTAAAAAAAACAAAATTTTTATTTTTCCCCCCTTTTTTTCCAAAAATTTTTTTACCCTTTTTCCCCCCCTTTTTTTTTTCCCTTTAAATTCCCCCCCCTTTTTCCCCCCCCCTTTTTTTCCCTTTTTTTTTTTTAAAACCCTTTTTAAAAAAAAAATTAAAAAAAATTTTTTTTAAAATTAAAAACCCCCCCCCCCAAAGTTTCCCCCCCTTTTTTTTTTTTTTTTTCCCCCCCCTTTTTAAAATTTTTTTTAAAATTTCCCCTTTTTTTTCCTTTTTCCCCCCTTTTTTTTTTTTTCTTTAAAAATTTTTAAATTTTTTTTAAATTTTTTTTTTTTCCTTTTTTTCCCCTTTTTTTCCTTTTTTTTCCCCCCCCTTTTTTTTTTCCCCCTTTTTTTCCCCCTTTTTTTTGGAAAAAAAACCCCAAAAAAAAAACCCCAAAACCTTTTTTTTAAATTTTTTTAAAAAAAAAAAAAAAATTTTTTTTTTTTTTAGAAAAAACCCCCCCCCAAAATTTTTTTTTAAAAAAAACCCCTTTTTTTTTTTTTTTAAAAATTTTTTTTAAAAAAAAAATTTTAAAAATTTTTTAAAAAAAAATTTTTTAAAAAAAATTTAAAAAAATAAATTTTCCAAATTTTTTTAAAAAAAGGGAAAAAAAAAAATTTTTTTTAAAAAATTTTTTTTTTTTTCCTTTTTAAAAAATTTTTTTTTTTTAATTTGGGGGGAAAAAAAAAAATTTTAAAAGCCCTCTTGTTTTTAAAAGGGGGCCCTTTTTTTAAACTTTGGGGGGGGTTTTTTAAAAAAATTTTTTTTTTTTCTTTTTTTAAAAAAAATTTTTAAAATTTTTAAAAAAAAAATTTTTTTTTTTTTTATTTTTTTTTTTAAAACCCCTTTTTTCCCCAAAAAATTTAAATTTTTAAAAAAGGGGTTTGGGTTTTTGGGAAAAATTAAATTTCCCCAAAATTTTTTTAAAAGGGCCCCCCCTGGGTTTTTTTTGGGGGGTTTTCAATTTTTTTATTTTTTTAAAAAAAATTTTTTTTTCCATTTAAATTTTTTTTTTTTTTTAATTTTTTTTAAAATTTTTTTTTTTTTTTTAAAAAAAAAAAATTTTTTTTGGGTTTTTTTTTAAAAACCCTTTAAATTTTTGTTTCCCTTTTTTTTAAAAAAACCTTTTTCCCTTTTCTTTTAATTTTAAAAAATTTTTTTTTTAAAAAATTTTTTTAATTTTTTTTTCCTTTTCCCATACCTTTTTCCCCTTTTTTTCTTTTTTTGGAAAAGGGTTTTTAAAAACAAAAATTTTTTTTTTTTTAAAAATTTTTTTTAAAATTTTTATTTTTAAAAAAAATTAAACCCCCCTTTTTCATTTTAAAAAAAATTTTCCCCTTTTGGGGGGGTTTTTTTTTTGTTTAAAACCCCCCGGGGGGGGGCCCCTTTTTTAAAAAAAAACCCCCCCGGTTTTGGGTTTTTAATTCCCTTTTTTTTTTTTTAAAACCCCCCCCTTTTAAAAAAAAAATTTTTAAAAAATTTAAAATTTTTTTAAAAATTTTTTTTTTAAAAATTTTTTAATTTTGAAAACCCCCTTTTTTTTTAAAATTTTTAAAAATTTTCCCCCCTTTTTTTTCTTCCCCCGGCCAAAAATTTTTTTCCCAAAAAAAAAAAAATTTTAATTTAAAAGGAAAAAATTTAAAAAAAAGGGTTTTTCCCCCCCCAAAAAAAAAGGGGGAAAAAAAAAAAAAACCCCCCCCCCCTTTTAAATTTTCCAAAAAAAAAATTTTTATTTAAAAAAATTTTTGGGGCCCCCCCAAACCCCCCCCTTTAAAAATTAAAAAAATTTTTTTTTTTTAGGGAAAAAAAAAAAGGGGAAAAAATTTTTTTTTTAAACTTTGCCGGTTTTCCAAAAAATTTTTAAAAGGGGAAAAAAAACCCCCCCCTTTTTTTTTAAAAAAAAAAAAAAACAAAAAAATTCCCCAAAAGGGAAAAAATTCCAACCCCAAAAATTTTTAAAAAAAAAAAAAAAAATTTAAAACCCCAAAAAATTTTAAAAAAAAAAAAAATTTTTTTAAAAAAAATTTTTTTGAAAAAAAGGTTTTTTTAAAAAAAAAAAAAAATTTTTTAAAAAAAATTTTAAAAAAAAAAATTTTTTTAAATTTTTTTTTTTTGGGAAAAAGTTAAAAAAAAGGGGGTTTGGGGGTTTTTTAAAAAAAAAAAAAAATTTTAAAAAAAAAAGGGGAAAAAAAATTTAAAAAACAAAAAGGGGGAAAAAAGGGAAAAAAAATTTAAAAAAAATTTTTTAAAAAAATTTGGGGGGGAAAAAAAAAAAAACAAAGGGGAAAAAAAAAAAAAAGGGGGGAAAAAAAAAAATTTAAAAAAAAATTTTAAAAAACCCGAAAAGAAAAAAAAAAAAACCAAAAAAAAAAAATGAAAAAATTTTTTTTTTTTAAATTTTTTTCTTTACCTTTTTTTTAAAAAAAATTTTTTTTAAATTTTTTTTTCTTGGGTTTTTTTTAAATTTTTTTTTTTTGGGGGGAATTTTCCCCCCCCTTTTTAATTTAAAAAACCCCTTTTTTTTTTAAAAATTTTAAAAAAACCCCTTTTTTTCAAAGGGAAATTTTTAACCCTTTTTTTTTAAATTTTTTTTTTTTTTTAACCCGATTTAAAATTTAAAAACCCCCCCGGGGGGCTTTTAAAAACCCCCTTTTTTAAAAAAAAAAATTTTTTTTTTTTTTTAGTTTCCCCTTTTTTTTTTTTTTAAAAAAAAAAAAAAAAAAAAAAAAAAAAAAAAAAAAAAAAAATTTTAAAAAGAAGGGTTTTAAAAAAATTTTTGAAAAATTTTGGGGGGAAAAAAAAAATTTTTGTTTTTGGGGGGTTTTTCCCTTTTAATTAAAAAAAAAATTTTGGTTTTTTAATTAAAAAAAATATTTTAAAAAAAAAAAAAAAAGGGAAAAAAAAAAAGGGGAAAAAAAAAAAACAAAATTAAAAAAAAAAAAAAATTGTTAAAAAAAATTTTTTAAAAAAATTTTTAAAAAGAAAAAAAAAAGAAAAAATTTAAAAGAAAAAAAAAAGGAAAAAAAAAAGAAAACAAAAAAAAAAATGGGGAAAAAAGGGTGAATGGGTTTTTAAAAAAAAATTTTTTAAAAAAAAAGAAAAGGGGTTTAAAAATTTTGGGAAAAAAAATTTAAAATTTTTAAAAATTTTAAAAAAATTTTAAAAAAAAATTTTTAAAATTTAAAAATTAAAAAAAAAATAATAATTTTTTTTAAAAAAAAAAAAAAAAAAAAAAAAAAAAATTTTTGGGGAAAATTTAAAAAAATTTTTTTTGGAAAAAAAAAAAAAGGGAAAAAAAAAAAGAAAATTTTTTTTTAAAAAAAAGGGTGGAAAAAATTTAAAAAATTTAAAAAAAAAAAAAAAAAAAATTAAAAAAAAAATATTTTTTCCCAAAAAAAAAAAATTTTTTTAAAAAAAAAAATTTAATTAAAAAAAATTTTTAAAAATTTAAAATTTTTTAAAAAATTTTTAAAAAATTTTAAAAAAATTTTTTTTTTAAAAAAAATTAAAAATTTTTGGGTTTTAAAAAAAATTAAAAATTTTTTAAAAAAAAAAAAAAAAAAAAAAAAATATTAAAGTTTTAAATTAAAGTTTAATTTAAAAAAGAAAAAAAAAAAAATTTTAAAAAAAATTTTAAAATTTTAAAAATTTAAAAGGGGGGGGGGGCCCCCCCCTTTTTTTGGGGGTTGGGAAAAAATTAAAAAATTCCGGGGCCCCCAAATTTAAAAACCAAAAAAAGGGGAAAAAGGGTTTTTGGGGGGAAAAAAAAGGAAAAAAAAAGAAAAAAATTTTGGGGGAAAATTTAAAAAAAAGGGTAAAGAAAAAAAAAATAGTTTCCCCAAAAAAAATTTAAAAAAATTTTTTTTTTTTTGGAAAAAAAAACCAAAAAAATTTTAAAAAAAAAAAACCCCAAAAAGAAAAAGGCCCCCAAAAAAAAAAAATTAAAAAAAAAAAAAAAAAATTTTTTTCCCAAAAAAGGGGGGAAAAAACCCCCAAAAAAAATTTTTTTTTTTGGGGGGGTTTTTAAAAAAATTTTTTTTAAAAAAAATTTTGGGTTTTTTAAAAAAAAAAAAAAGAAAAAAAAAAAAGGGTTTTTTTTAAAATTTTTAAAATTTGGGGGGGGGAAAAATTTTGGGGGGTTTTTTTAAAAAAAAAAGAGCCAAAAAAATTAAAAAATTTTTTGGGGTTTTTTTAAAACAATTTTTTTAAAATTTTTTTAAAAAACCCCCCCTTTAAAAAATTTCCCCCAAAAAAAATTTAAAAAAAAAAAAAAGGGAAAAAATTTAAAAATTTTTTAAAAAAAATTTTTTTAAAAAAAAAAAGGAATTTGTTTTAAATTATAAAAATTTTTAATTTTTTTTTTTTAAAAGGGGGGAAAAAAAAAAAAAAAAAAAAAAATAATTTTAAAAATTTTTAAAAAACCCAAAAATTTTTTTTAAAAAATAAATTTTTTAAAATTTTTTTTTTAAAAAATTAAAAAAAAATTTAAAATAAAATTTTTTTTAAAAAAAAAATTTTTTTTTTTTTTAAAAAAAAATTAAAAAAATTTTTATATTAAATTTTTAAAAAAAAATAAAAAAAATTTTTTTATATTAAATTTTTAAAATTTTTTTTTAAAATTTTTTTTTTTTTTAAAAAAAATTTTTAAATTTTTTCTTTTTAAAAATTTTTTTAAAAAATTTTAAAATTTTTTTTTAAATTTTTAAAAAAACTTTTAAAAAAAAAAAATTTTTTTTGGGGCCCCCAAAACCCTTTTTTTTACCAAAAATTGGGAAAAATTTTTAAAAAAATTTTTTTTTTTAAAAAAAAAAATTTTCAAAAAAATTTTAAAAACCCCCAAAATTTAAAAAAATTTTTTTAAAAAAAATTAAAATATAAAAAAAATTTTTGTTAATTAAAAAATTTTTTTTTTTTTTTAAAAAAAAATCTTTAAAAAAAGGGGAATTTTTTTTTTAAAAAAAATAAAATTAAAAAAAAATTTAAACCTTTTAAAAAAAAAAAAATTTTTCCCTTTTTTTTTTTTTAAGTTTTAATTTTTAAAAAAGGGGGAAAAAAAAAAAAACCCCAAAAAAAAAATTTTTTTTTTTTTAAAATTTTTTCCCCGGGAAAAATTAAAAAATTTTAAAATTTTTTTGTTTAAAAAAAAGGGGGAAATTTAAACCCTTTTTTAATTTTTTTTTTGGGGAAAAAAAATTTTTTTTTTTTAAAAATTTTTAAAATTTAAAAATTTTTTAAAAAAAAATTTTAAAAAATTTTTCCCCAAAAAAATTGAACCCCCGGGGGAAAAATTTTCCCCCTTTTAATTTCCGGGGCCTTTTTTTGGGGGGTTTTTTTTAAAAAAAAAAAAGGGAAAAACCCTTTTTTTCCCCCCCAAAAAAAATTTTTTTAAAAAATTTTTTTTTTAAAAATTTTTAAAAAAAATTTTTTTTTTTAAAATTTTTTAAAAAACTTAAAAAAAAAAAACTTTAAAATTTTAAATTTTTAAAAATTTAGAAAATTTTTTTTTTAAAAAAAAAATTAAAAATTTTTTAAAAATAAAAAAAAAAAAAAATAAATTTTAAAAAAATTTTTTTGGAATTTTTAAAAAAAAAAATTTTTTTTTTTAAAAAAAAATTTTTTTTTAAAAATTTTTTTTAAAAAAAAATTTTTTTTTTTAAAAAAAAATTTTTTTTCCCCCAAAATTTTTTTTTTTTTTTTTTTTTTTCTTTTTTTTTCCTTTTTTTTTTTTTTTTTTTTTTTTTTTTTAAAATTTTTTTTTTTTTTTTTTTTTTTTTTTTTTTTCCTTTTTTTTCCCCCTTTTTTTCAGCCTTTTTCCAAACCCCTTTTTTTTGGGGGAAAAATTTTTAAAAAAAAAAAAAAAATTTTTATTGGTTAACCCCAAAAAAAAAACCCCCCTTTTTTTTTTGTTTTTTTCCCGTTTTTTTAAAAAAAAAAAATTTTTTTTTTTTTTCCCCCCGGGGCCCCCCAAAAATTTTTTCCCAAATTTTTTTCCCCCCCAAAATTTTTTTTAAAAATTTTTAATAAATTTCCCTTTTGGGCCCTTTTTTTTTTTCCCCCCCAAAAAAAAAAATTTTCCCCCCTTTTTAAAAAAATTTTTCCCCTTTTTTTAAATTTTTTTTTAAATTTTTTTTTCCCGGGAAAATTTCCGGTTTTTAAAAAAAAACCCTTTTTAATTTTTGGGAAAAAAACCCCCCCTTTTAAAATTTTTTTTTTAAAATTTTCCCCCCAAAAAAAAATTTTTTTAAAACCCCCAAAAAAATTTAAAAAAGAAAAAAAGAAAAAATTTTTTAAAAACTTTGGGGGGAAAAAAAATTTTTTAAAAAAAAAGGTTTTTTTGGCCCCGGGGGGCCCCTTTAAAATTTAAAAATTTTTTTTTTCAAAAAATTAAAACCCCCCCTAAAAAAAACCCCCCCCCCAAAAAAATTTTTTTTTTTTGATCCCCTTTTTTTTTTTTTCCCCAAAACCCCCCCCCCCCCCCCCCTTTGGGGACCCCCCAAAAAAAAAAAAAAAAAAAAAACCAAAAAACCCAAAAAAAAAAAAACCCAAAAAAAATTTTAATTTAAAAAAATTTCCCCCTTCCACCCCAAAAACCCAAATTTCCCTTTTTGGGAAAAACCTAAACCCCCTTTTTTTTTTTTAAAAAAAAAAAAAATTTTTTTAAAACCCTTTTTTTCCCCCCAAAAAATTTTTTTTAAAAATTTTTGGGCCCCCCCCCTTTTAAAAAAAAAAATTAAGGGGTTTTTTTGGGGGGTTTTTTTTCTTAAAAAAACCCAAAAATTTTTTTTCCCCCCCCTAATTTTTAAAAAAAAGGGGTTTTTAAAAAAAATTTCCCCCTTTTTTTCCCCCCAAAAAAACCCCCCCCTTTGGGTTTTTTTGGGGGGTTAAAAAAAAAAATTTTTTCCCCGGGAAAAAATTTTTTTAAAAAAATTTAAAAAAAGTTTAAAGGGGGGAAAAAAAAAAAAATACTAAAAAAATTTTTTTTTAAAATTTTTTAAAAAAAAAAGGGGAAAAAAAAGTTTTTGGGGAAAAAAAAAAAAAATTTTTTGGGGGAAAAAAAAAATTAAAATTTTAAAAAAAAAAAAAAAATTTTTTTTTTTTTTTAAAAAAATTTTTTTTTTAAAAAAAAAATTTTTTTTTTAAAAAAAAAAACGGGAAAAAAAATTAAAAAGGGGGGGAAAAAAAAAAAAAAAAAAAAACAAAGGTTTTTAAAAGA